>CAUYQV010032426.1:0-19396 GCA_963574575.1 Galagoides demidoff
TTATATTTTTTTTTTTTTTTTTTTTTTTTTTTTTTTTTTTTTTTTTTTTTTTTTTTCCATCTTTATCTTTTTTGTTTTTTTTTTTTTTTTTTTTTTTTTTTACATATTATTAAAATAAATTTTTCAAACAAAAAAAAAAACCCCCCCCCCCACCCCCGGGCCCCACGCTTTCGCCCTGGCAAAAAAAAAAAAAAAAAAAAGAGAATATTTCCAGAGCCACAGAAGGCTCCTTTGTGCCCTTTGTTAGTCAATCAAGACCCACAAGCCTCGGCAACCCCCTCTGAATGAAGTCAATCTTCACCATCTTGCGAAATCCACAGCAACACTTCTCAACAACCCCTTTAGCTGTTGCCCAATTTTGTTTTTCTGCCCTGAATGGTGTCAAAGCCTCTCACTTGGTAAATGGAGAGACTCTCCCAGGCCCAGCCCCTGTGCCTTTTCAGTTTCCTCCAGGAGTGGAGCCCTCAAGCCCTCATCACTCTGCATTCCTGCTGCCTCTCTCATCCTCTTCCTGGGAGGCATTTTCTGGATTCTGCAGGACTGCAAAACTGAGAACTGGGATGACCAAGCTTTCACTGGAGGGATGAGCAGGATTTGGAAGGCATATCTAAGAGAAGCAGACAATGGGGGCATCCTCATCAGCTCACAGGGTGGCCGAGGAGCATGAAGACTCTGGAACCCTGTAGTTTCTCCCCATCTCAGGCCCTGCGGGCCTTTCCCTTTCACCTAACTGTGGGATGAGATGAAAGGACAACAGCCTTTGTGTCCTTCATTTGGGGAAGAGGAACAGGCCACAAGCCTTCCCTCAACCACAGACTCTCCTTCTAGGACATTTACTCACATACTGAATTACTTTGTTTTTCTGGTAATACAAAAGTGTCATGCATTCGCATTTTATAGGTGATTAATGGGACAATGTGGGTAGGGCTGAATTTGCAGAAATCAAGTAAATATTTCTGAGAGTTGCTATCATGAACTGGTTAAGATTTTGACACCAAGAAATGAGCCAGGATCTTTGCTTGGGTGGGTCCGAGTCAGGGAAATTTCCAGAGGAGGTGATGCTTGAGTTAAGATTTTTGACTTCAGGCTCGGCGCCTGTGGCTCAATCAGCTAAGGCGCCAGCCACCTACACCTAAGGTGGCAGGTTCGAATCCCCAGCCCGGGCCCGCCAAACAACAATGATGGCTGCAACCAAAAAATGGCCAGGGATTTGTGGCGGGCGCCTATGGTCCCAGCTACTTGGGAGGTAGAGGCAGGAGACTTGCTTGAGCCCAGGAGTTGGAGGTTGCTATGAGCTATGATGCCATGGCACTCTACCCAGGGGGATAGCTTGAGGCTCCCTCTCAAAAAAAAAAAGAAAAGAAACTATGAGACTAACATAAGATTGATCTTATCAATGCTACTGTTCTGTGACGGACTTCCTGCCCTGCCTTTCCCATTTCACATTTCCACGAGGCTTCCAAGTTAGGGACAGGTAAAGAAAAGGAATTCTTTAAATAGGGAATCCTTATTAAAATGGCAACCCTCATTTCACAGCTCTTATCCACACATCTACCTCTCTTTGTCATTCCACAAATATAATAAGTGTAATCTATGTAAGAAACTTGTTTTAACTTCTCTTTCAACAGCTTTGAGTATTCATAGAAAATACGACAAATAGGAGTTCCTTTATGAACTTTTCTCCATCACAAAAATTGTTTCCCTTGCTAGCCCAGCTGTTTTCTTTCTCCACTTGAGGCAACTAAAATTTTAAGGTAGGTGGCAGAGAAACCTAAAATTATACCTCTTTCCTTCACAAAATTGAATATAGACTTGAAACTGACCTGTGGGCATACTCTTTTCAAACTTTTAACATGGCAGCTTGACAAAACTAATGGCACTTTGCAAAAGTGATGGATCTGTCGTGAGGTTTTAGAATTTCTGTCACTGTCTTGACATGTGGCAAAACACATTTCTACCAGCAAAAGGACAAAAGCAAATATATGTAAACGCTTGGTAAGCAAATGTTAGTGCAATCCCAGGCCAGATTTCATCTATCACCTTTAAAAAGCAACCAATTTGTTGAAATTCAACAATGATGCAGGACCTGTTCAGTAATCATGATCCATGACGTATTTTCTTGTTTGTTTAGAAATGTGATTTTTCTAAAGTGCTTTTTGAGTTGACTAATCAAAGAGATTATAAAAATAAACATTTTAGGTAAAGAATTTATAAGATCTGGAAAAAGTTTCATTCATTTGTTCATTGGTTCAATTCATTCAACAAGCACATATAACAAGTGCACTATGTATAAGGTGTGAAGGCCTAGGGCCCTGGAAACTTATAAACAGTGTTTGATAAACAAACACCCAGATAACTTAAGCTATGTTAAGAGTCCCAGCAAACTATGGTAAGAGTCAAATGCCTACAGGGGCCAACAGGTAATAAAAGTGAATGACTTGAATAAGGAAATACACCCTTCTCCAAGGGCAGCTGTCATGCTACCTAAGGTAATTGTTATCACGCAAGTCTGTGTGGGGAAGGAAAATCGTCTTTTTTTTCCTACCCATCTTAAGCCCATGGGCTGCAGCCGCTGTAACAAAAGACATATCAACAAGATAAAGGCATAGAAATTTATTTATTTAATGTAAGTTTGGGATGACACAAGAGCCTTTAGAAGAAGGAAGACCTGAAAAAATGACTAAACCTGGGTGTTTTTTTGTGCTAGGTTTGATGAAAAGTGGACTGTTGTGCAGAAGTATGACAGTGAAGAGAGTATGAGCTCCGTATAATAATTGGGGGAACCTGGCAAGCCTTGTGGTTTGGGATCTTTCTCAGTGTCCTTCCATCTTTAAGATAAGGGCAGCCCTTTCCTCCAGGAGCAGGGAGCGTCCCTTTCACATAAGGGTCTCTATCTTCTCTACGGTAGAGTAGTGGGAAGGGTAGATCAGAGATGATCCTGCTTCTGCCATTTTCTCAAACTCCTCCAGGTTAAAATATTCAATATGCTAAAGTGCCAAATTTGGGGGTGACATGCCCTGAGCCTCATCACATGTAAGTATAAGACTGTCAGGTTTTATTATTTTTCAGAAGCAAATTAATATTTATGTGGAAATCTCCTAATATTAAATTAGCATCAGTTACAATTTTTTTTAGAAATACTGTGTTCTCTTAACAAAAACAAAAGAACAACAAAAAAATCAGCTTACAATCTCTGTATAGTTTTCAGAGAAGGAAAAAAAATCTGATCAGCACGACTTGGAAAGATGCTAAGGACAGCATGCTAGTTGTGTCTTTAAAAGCAGATAAAATTTTCAAAAGATAGCAGGAATAATAAGCATGTCAAGTGAAGGCAAATTTTTTGAGACATAGAAGGCAGCTGGAAAATGTTATTTGTTAACTGTTTTTTATTTGGCATGCTACCTTTCCTGAAAGAGATTTGAAATGACTTAAAGGACATGTGCAATCAAATTAAGTAGATAGAAATGAGGATGAAAGAAAAGACAAACCAAACTGAATGAAACATTTGCAAATGACACATGTGAATAAAATACTGTTATCGAAAATATATCAAGAGGTCCTACAACTCAGCAATGGAAAATGGACAACCCGATTTAAAAACAGGCAAAATAATCTGAACAGACACCTCACCAACGGGCAGATAGAGAAGGCAAAGAAGCAAATGAAAAGCTGTTTCACATCATATGTACCGTGTCATTAGGGAAATACAAATTAAAGCAATAATTAGATACCACTACACACCTATTAGAATGCTTGATTCAAACACTGCCAATACCAAATGCTGGTGAGGGATGTGGAGCAACAGGAAGTCTCCTTCAGGGCTGGTGGAAATGCAAAGATGGATGGTACAGTCACTTTGGAAGGCAGTTTGCCAAGGTCTTACAACACTAAGCATAGCCTGACAATACGATCCTGCGTTTGTACTCCTAGGTGTTTACCTACTGAATTAAAAATCTAAGGCTCACACAAAAATTTGCACAGGGATATTTCTAGCAGCTCTGTTCATCCTTACCCAAACTTGGAAGACATTCTGTCGTAAGTGGACAAATAAACTGTGCTGCCTCCAGACAATGGAATGATTTTCAGCCATAAAAATCTAAGCTATCAAGCCATAAAGAGCAATTGAGGAAACTTAAATGCAAAATATAAACCAGAGAAGCCGATGGAAAAGGCTAAATAGTGTATGATTCCAGCCATGTGACATCCGGGAGAAAACAAGATGATGAAGACGGTAGAAAGATCAGCAGTTCTCAGAGGTGGGTGGGAGGGAGAGACCAACAGACTGAGCACGGACGACTTTGAGGGCGGTGACATTATTCTGTGTGACACAATAGTGATGGCTACATGTCATTGTACATTTGTGAAAACCCGTAGAATGTGCAAATTAAGAATGAACCCTACTGTGAGCTATGAACGTCGGGTGATAATGGTGCATCAATGTAAGTTCACTGACTATAATAAATGTATCCTCTGGGCTAAGGAATAGTGACATTGAGGGGGTGCACACCTGAGGACAGAGAGTAGATGAGAACTCACGATGTTGTGTGAACCTAAAACTCCTCTCAAGAAAATCTTATTAATTTCTATTTATATGTACACACATGAGGTCAGCCCATTACATTCACAAAACCACAGTCACCTTCAAGCCCTCACCTTAGGGGTCTGTGACTAGTGGGATTCAGCAGGGAGGTGTGTCCCACTCTTCTTCTCATGAGTTTTTGAACTTAGTTGTCTGACCTTGTACAAGGACAGTGCTGATGGCCATTCAGGAAACAGAGTTCCAAAATTCCTCCCAAGGGTGGCCTAGACGCTGGCCTTGGCAAAGCTTCCCGAGGGGCGGACCTTGAAGGCGACCGTAGCCATGTTCAGCCCTGAGCTATGTAGCCCTTTTTCTAGGATCAGTTCACAAATCTAATCGTCTATCCCTCCTAGAAGGAGAGTTTCAGTCCTACAGTACTGTTGAGGAAGATGTAAAAGTCAATGAAACTGGGGGAAAGTTAGAGATAATTATTGTAATTATCCCGACAAGTGGCCGTAAAGAAGGAAGAGCTCAGCAGACTTCAATAAGATACACGTGGGACATAGAAGAGAGAAGATTTGCAGCTGACTGAATGCTGACCTGTTTGGCAGGAGATCGCACTAAATCTCATGATTAGCTGAGGAAAATGACATCCAACTCCGTAATCCTCGAGTGGCCCAGAGTCACTGCTAGCTATCTGTTCCGTGTCATCTCTCATGACTTCTAATTTTTATCTTTACTCAGCGAGACTGGATGATTCAGCATTCTTTAGATGATATCCTACTCTTTCCCGCCTCTGTAGCCTTGCATAATCTTTCCTCCAACATAGTTCCGGGAAGAGCTATCTTCCCCGACAGAGTAGATTAAACCATCAGGTTAGACTGGCTGTGCGACTCTGGGAGAGATAATCCCCTTTTTCAGTCTCACTTTATTTACTCATATAATGGAAAACATACAACAAAAATAATACCCACCTCACATCTTCGTTGATGATATTAATTGACATTATATCAAATACTACACAGAATGACTTAGAACACAAATTGCAGCAATTTTTGTCTTCTCCCTTTGCGATGACCCTTACACACACACAGGCAGTCTCTGCTAAGCTTCTTTACCCTCTACCCAACTCCCCTAAAATTTGCTCTCCTGAAAAGACATGATAACTTGTTTCCTACAAAAGTGCTGGGCAGCGCTTGTGGCTCAAAGGAGTGGGGTGCCTGCCCTGTATACCAGAGGTGGCAGGTTCAAACCTGGCCCCGGTCATAATAAAATAAAATAAAATTTAAAAACTGCAAAAAAAATAATAATAAAAGGTACTAAAAGCTGATAGATAGCCCATTAAGTGATCTTTTGAGGTCTTTACTAGATTACAGAGAATTTATGACAAAAGAAATTATAACTTTGGAATTTAAGCATCAGAGGACGATTGTAGAAGGCATCCCTTGAGCAGCTATTTCTTGTGTTCCCTGAATATTCATTGCCCCTTGCTGTCTCCCTCCTCCCAAAGTCATCCAATCAACAATTTCTTCCTTACTATATCCAAGTCATGAAGACCTTCCTCTCTCCTGCGCTCAGTCCCTGGAGTGTGTCCCTGGTACATCAGAAGGCACTGCTGGATCTTTCCCACCAGCCTGGCAGCTCCTTGAAGGAAGGGGTTTCGTTTTTCACATTTGCACCTGAGGGCTTTGAGTGGACCCTGGAAACCATACGTAATGAATAAATGCTTATTGAATAAATAACATGGAAGTTATTGATAGTGAAACAACAGGCATTTTGTTAATTTAGTGCAGAAGAATTCTGACCCTTCCTACAACTGTGAACATAAATAATTGGGGAGTACATTGGAATTGTCATGAATAAGTTCTGAACTATTTTTTGTATCAAAAGGAGGCATGGTCCTCTCTCTTTTCCTGCTCAAACTGTCCCCTCGGTGTGACCCTGAACTTTAACATGAGGGCTAGAGGGTGGCATGGCTGGTGGAATACTCAGTGGCCCCTAACTTCCTCTTATCTTACTTCTTATCTTATTTCTGATGAACCTTCTTCAGGAAAGTGAGCTTTGTTGCAAAGAGCTGCATGAATAATGTGCTAGGCTGATAGGCTGATGATGGCACCCAAAGATAAATATATTCCCACTCTACTCCCAGGAACCTTTGAATGTTGCCTCATTTGAAAATTGTATCTTTACAGATGTAATTAAGTTAAGGATCTTGAGATGAGAAAACTACCCTGGATTATTCAGATGGGCCCTAAATGCCATGGCAAGTGTCCTTTGAAGTGAGAGGTCATGGGAGGAGATGACAACATGAAGACTGAAGTAGAGATTTAAGTGACATGGCCACAAAGCAAGGGACCTCTGCAGCCTGCATAAGATGAAGGGGACATGGGTGGGTTCTGCCCCAGAGCCTCCAGGAGTGTGGCCCTGTTGGGCACCTGGGTTTCTGATTCTGGCCCCCTTACTTATGAGATAATAAGTTTTTATTTTTTATTTTATTTATTTATTTATTTATTTTTTAGAGACAGAGTCTCACTTTGTCATCCTCAGTAGAGTGCTGTAGTGTCACAGCTCACGGCAACCTCCAGCTCTTGGGCTTAGGCAATTCTCTTGCCTCAGCCCCCCAAGAAGCTGGGACTACAGGCACCTGCCACAACACCCAGCTATTTTTTGGGTGCAGTTTGACTGGGGCTGGGTTTGAACCTGCCACCCTCCCTATATGGGGCTGGTGCCCTACTCACTGAGCCACAGGCACCACCTGAGAATAAGTTTTTCTTCTTCTTTTTTTTTTTTTTTTTTTTTGAGACAGAGCCTCAAGCTGTCCCCCTGGGTAGAGTGTTGTGGCATCACAGCTCACAGCAACCTCCAACTCCTAGGCTCAAGTGAGTCTCCCGCCTCAGCCTCCCAAGTAGCTGGGACCACAGGCGCCCACCACAATGCCCTGCTATTTTTTGGTTGCAGCCATCATTGTTGTTTGGTGGGTCTGGGCTGGATTCGAACCCGCCACCTTAGGTGTATGTGGCTGGCACCTTAGCCACTTGAGCCAGAGGCTCCCAGCCAGTTTTTCTTCTTTTAAGTTCCCTCGTTCATGGTAATTTGCTATGGCAGCCACAGGAAAATATCCCAGATAAGAATGGATCTGAGCAACTTTAGAAATTACCAGCCTCCTTGTATTTCTCTTATGTGAAGTGCTTTAGCTTTTCTTTGTTTTGTTGCCCTTTTCCTCCATTTTTCCTCAGCTCCCTGTAGCTCTCTATCTCGTAGTTTCCACTTTCTTTGAGTTTCTATTATATCCTAATTTCAGCTCTCAATTACACCTCGTTTTATTGGTTTTACATCATGGAACTGCTCTTTTCATCCTTTATATGTTAAGTCCTGCCTTCAGCTGCCAACTCATTTCATTATTTTTCAGTTCACAGTCCTAAACCCATGAAAATAATTGGCCCAGCAAATCAAAGATTAGTCTGGATCTGTTTCTCCTGCCTCAACTCTACAGATCCAGGCAGGGCTAGTTCCACTAGCTACAATTTGGGTCTCACAGCACCATTAGGGCTGGCTATGCAAACAGGGATCCTTCCACAGGAATCTCACAAACATATATCCCCTGTTAAATAGAACTGTAGGTGGGATTCTCTGTGAAACATACCTGCCTTCCTACTTATGTTTAGAAAGTTACAAGCAGGCTGAGGAGAGAATTATCTATCCACTGTCATTAGCATCAAAACTTTACTGTACTTAAGGCTGCTAAAACCAAATGGAAATTTTGTAGCCTTATGTTACTATAATAAGGTTCATTTTCATAGACGAGAATTCTGCATGTGTTTCAATGCAGTGATTTTGACAGTAAAATAACATTGCTTTGACTAATCTATTCTAATCACCCTTTGTATGTCCAGGAAAAAAAGTGGACATGTCTGGTCAGTTAACAACCCCACTTAAGTGTGTACACAGTAAAGGCTCAAAGTTATTGTGGAAGTGGAATGGCTGAACATCTATCTATTCCCTACTTTACTTTCCTGTGACTCTATGAGGTCATTTTAATAGACTGAGCAAACCTATCTGGATAGAACAGGATAAAAGATACTAAGGATTCTTCCTTTCTCAAAATATCTTAAGCAGAATTGCATTCAAGGGGCAGGAAGTTACAAAAATACATCTGGGGGATTTCCTGAAAGTAGTTAGTGAGAACCAATTTTAATTTAAAAAGCAGCAGCATTTGGCAGAGGAGAACAACAGGATATAACTCTATACACAAAAGCACAGGCACACTTAATAGCAGAAAATATGGGCAATGGGACAAAGACCATTGTTCTACCTCCCCAATGCCATCTGCTCTCCCTGCAAAGATAATGTGAAATGCTCTCCATGTGATACCTCCAGGCCCTGAAACAAAGAAAATGACACAAGGCTGGAAATTTTAATATTATTTACAGTGTAATTACGCCAATATTTTGATCATGTTCCTCAATTTGTACATTAATCATTAGCTTTTTGAAATCTAATCACATTTCCCTGTTGTAGTCCTTGCTATTTAACTTTTTCATGAATAAATGGTGCTTCAAAGAAACTATAAGAACTACAGAAAATTGTACTTTTTAATGAGAAATTATGTTCCAACCATCAGATCATTTGGATGAAATATTTGCAGATGCTTTTAAAAAAGTATTATCTTTCCCCTTGTATATGTTTTTTGTCTATCCAAGATAAGAAATAATGCCAGTTTCTTCCATCTGCTTTTCCAATGTGGGTAGGACCTGAGTGAGCCTTTAAGCAGATGACCGGTTCCCAGGTGGAACATTTTGTTCTCTGCAGCTCACCTGCATCTATAAGTATAAAGACTTCAACTCTGTGCAGTTCTGCAACCCACATCTGGCATTCTAGCTTCCTCATCAGGGGGTAGCCTCTTCACCTGCCTCCCAGTGAGCTTGCCTCTAGACGTGTTGGCGCTTACAACATAAAGAATGAGCATTTGAGATTCCCTCCAAACTCCCACTGGAGCTGTCCACGTCATGTCTGTTTTACTGTAAAGTGTATCCTACCAGGTGATTGGCTGAGCAATGACCCTAGTCTGAAGGTGAGCCGCTGACACATTCACATGGGGACACGGAATTACGATTCCGATGCCTTATACTTACGGCTTATATCAGCATGCCAGTGGTTTCGCTCGTTCAAGTGGCACAGCACCTGGAAGTCGTAGATCCTTTAGCAAACTTCCCAAGAACACTTATATCTGCTTAAAATAAACAAATACGTTGTTTCGTGCTCCATGAATAAGAATTTCATGCTGGACTTTGTGGTGCCACATGGTGAAGGTTTCAAAAATCTTGTGAGAGAAAAATTGTAAGTCAAGAGAAATCTATCAAACAAATGAATACTTTATTTTCCTGAAAATAAGAAAAGATGATTATTACAGAATTATTTCAGGCGTGAAACACAAGTATTGCGTCTGCTTATAGATTGTGAATGACTACAGTCCAGTTAACATAGAGTCACACACGTACCAACATGAGCAGAAAGGGCGGCATCTGTGAGAGTAATTACAGAAAGAAGAATCGTCATTTGCCCTCAGGGACACTGACTTTAGGGACGCATGATGTCTTAAAGAGTTGTTTCTCAAATCAAAGTTAGACCAAAAGTCCACTATCCAAAGAGAAATGTAGTTAAGTTGTCTTTAGTAAAATGAGACTCTGTCAATCTGTTCACGGCCATTATGCAGTGGTACCAAGGCAGAAAACGTGTGATAATTTGGTTTGTTGAAAGACACAAAGTCTCTTCCGTTGAGCTCATCTTAACCCATAGAGCTTGACTGCATTTTGAAAGAAACTGAAATCCGTTTAATAATTCTGATAAAGTATTTCTAGAACGGGTTTTCTATAATTATGATTATTCACGCGATGAACTGCATCACCTTCCATTAATGAGCTCATTCCTTAATGAGTCTAGCCTCTTTTCCTCGGAGATCCTTTTGGAATCCTAACCATGTGGTTAAGCAGCAACATCTGCTGCTCATTTTTAGATCTTCTGAATGGGACTTTTTCAGCTCTTAACGACGGAATAAGACCATTTCATACATAGCCCTTATCATCAATAAGACTCATTAAAAAGATTGTTTAAAGGTGTTTTTGAAATTTTTTTTTTCATAAAAAGGCTGTAATTCTGCCTCCCATTTGAGTGTGGGTTGAATGAGGAATGCTATGAACCAAATTTGGGATAATTTTATCTTCTTGCCAGGCAGTAGCATTATAGTCTATCTTCTCACAAAAACCATAATGAGAGAGCTGCTTTGCTTCAGAATGGGCAAAGGTCTCTCTGCAATTATTATTATCTCCACCAAGCCTCACTTGTTGGAAAGCTGTTCTTCTCCCAGCTCTCTGCCCTATCTCTGGCCATCGTGGACTCTCACCTGTCTGGCTGGATAAGGAATGCTCATGCTTCGTAAGATGACTGCTCATGGTTTACAATGTTACCCCCAGGGTGGCCTACACATACCTGCTTCAACATCACTTGGGGGTGCTTGCTGGAAACATAAAGTATTGGATTACAGCTCAGATTTGTTGCAATTGTCTCTGGATGATGCCTGAGAATCACCTTTTGCCAGCTCCCCAGGTGAGCTTGTAAGCATTCATCTGAGAACAACTGAGGAAGAAACAGGGGGATAATATTACAAGCCAGAGATGACACCAGTTATCTAAATGTGGTGGTTGCCTGTCCTTTGGAGACCAACTTGATCCAAAAATAAATTAAAATGAAGAGGGTTTCATGTTTCCTTCTGTTTATTAGAAACCTGTTAACTCAGTGAAACTCATATGTTTATTGTAGATTTAAATATAATAGATTGAATACAGGTCCATCTGGGTTTTAGGATTTTTGTGTCCCAACTTAAAATTGACTTCAACATGACTCTGCAGCAGAAATCTATGAAAGCATTTAATGCCAATTATATCATTAAACCTGTGTGTAACAGAATCGCCAATAGGAACATCTGGGAACGAAGCTTTATTACAAATCAAGTTTTAAGTTTGTTGTCATTGGCACTAGGGAACCAGTTCTATGGTTCTCCAGGAGGCTATAAGAAAAACGTTGAATAAAGGGGATGCTTTCGTGGTGACACACACTTCTGGGCATGTTTTATAGCTCTCGGAACAGCACTAGTCCCTTGTGGCCAGCATACTACCTTTACGTAACAGCTATTTCTCCTGTGTGGTCATTTTCATGTTACTATGCAGCTTGTTAACTACCAATAAAAAATGAACACTTGATACATTTGAGATTATACCCAGCGTAACTGTAGAGAGATAGGGTGGGAGGAAATAAGAGAGAGGATGAATGAACTAAACCCCTCATCTGACACTGGGTTTAGGAATCTGGTTCCTGACCCCATTTGTGATAGGGTAGTAGGAAAAGGTAGTAGGAAAGTGAACCGCACCAGAAGACACCCTGGTAGGCTAATCTTCATATCCTACTACCTGTGTGATTGGATGAATATTTTAAATTTCTATCCCCTTATTTCCTTTAATATATAGAGAGGAATCAAACTGATGCATCACAAGAGTCCCTTTACTGTCTAACGTACTAGCTTTAAAGATAGAAAATTGTATCCAACTTATTCAAAAAGCAAAGTAAATCTTAAGAGTAAATTAATTTAATTGACTTTATTTGTCATAATATGGAACAGTAATTCAGACTTTTTAATGGATGAGAACATCTCTTATTCAAGAAAATCTGAATCCCGTGTGATAGCATTCATGTTTGTTATTATCTATTTATTTAAAAGCAGCATTGATTCTGATGCTTAATAAAGTGTGAAGTAAAAATTTTAAAAAATCCAAATCTATTATAAATTTAGACATATACTTAAATGCTATTTTTAATCATAGCAACATCTGCACACTCTTGAAAAATAGTGTCTTTGGACATAACATGGAACTGATTCAATGTAAAAGCAATTCTTAGTTTATATAAAGATTCTTGGATCCTTTGCAATAACTCCAAAAATAACTCCAAAAATATTTGGGAACTCTGGGAACTACCAAAATAGAGTATGAAGAGATAAACTTGAGCATCCCCTAAATAGAAGTAGATCTAATTCATCTAAAGGAGACACCAAAAAATGGGAAACAGCTTCCCTGATGGTCAGGGAAGTCTTTCTGAGGAGGAGATCGTTTATCCCTAAACCTAAAAGTACAGGAAGAACTTAGCACACAAATTTGGAGAAAGAACATTCCAGAGAGAGGGTGTGGCATGTAAGTCTCTGCAGGTAGGCTTTCCTGTCCTTTCAGTGAAAGCGCTGAAATAGGATGATTCTAGAGAGATAGATGAGTAGGGTGACCAGATTTTAACATCTGTAAGGTGGGACAACATGGCAGGGGAGGGGGGCAGGGGACGGGGCAGGCAGGGCCTGACAACAATGCAAACTTTGATAAGCAGTTCTCAATAATCACTTCTCAGCAATTATTTATTATAGTTTAACTTTATAAAATTAACAAAAAAAATATAAAACTCATATTCTGGCGAAATAGCCATATGGCAGCCAAAAGCCGTATATTCCCTTCTTGTTCTCCAGCCCATTTGTGCATTCCTTCCAAAAATCAGGACTTTTTTTAAAACGCTGCGGGACGCGGGACAAATTGTTGAAAAGCGGGATTGTCCCGCCAAAATCGGGATGTCTGGTCACCCTATAGATGAGGCAACTATAAGGCAGTGTCTTAGAACTTATCATAAAGAGTATAGATTAAGACAAAGAACACAGAAAACAATGAAGATTTTAAGTCGGCCGTATAGTACAGGTACATTTTAAGAAAAATCATCTCGGCTGCTATCTAGGAAACAGATTGGAATGAGGAGAAAGGGTAAGTGAAAGATCAGTAAAGAGATATGTACCACAGTCCAAGGAAGAAAGGATTGTGGCCTTTCCTAAAGACAAAGACGATAAGGAGAGTAAGAAAGAAAGAAAATGAGGAGACTTGAAATTGATTCGGTGATAGCTGAACTCTTGGGGAAACTGGGCAACTGGAAATTGTTTCTACTTTTCTGGCTTGTGTTACTGATAAGTTGATAATTTTTTTTTAATTAAATCATAGCTATGTACATTAATGCAGCCATGGGGTACAGTGTGCTGGTTTTGTATACTATGTGAAACATTTTCATCAAACTGGCTGAATTATACCTAACGATTTTCTATTCAATCTTCTATGCAATTTATTAATTGGGAAATAAGATGAAGAGGAACCACCAGATGCTAAAGGATAATTGGTTAACTCACTGCAATAGTTTTTTTTCAGGTTGAAAGCATTCTAAGAGATCGTAAGATCTCTGTTAACTTGGACATGTCAGTCATTTCACGAAAGCCCTGTTCCCACAGTTGGTTAGCAGAATCTTCAACTGTAACTGTTCGTGCTGGCCTGATTCTTGGCCTTCCCCTTACAGTCCTGTTCCCAGAGAGAACTTGTGTCATCCCTGCGCCCTGAGGCAGCATTCTGGAATGAGGAGTGGCAAGAAGCTGCTTGTTAACTAGTCATGACAATATCCACCCGCCCTGTGACTTCATTTCTGCTTTAATGGCAGGACAGGTGGGTGGATATGGCTCTAGGGCTGTCTGTCCAGGAGACAAAACTATTATTCTAAACCCAGAATATGCTGGAAAAGTATGGGCAGTAATATTTTCCATGTTTTAAATATATAGTAAACTTGAATAAAGTTTATAGTGAACATCTTGTATATACACCGCCTCTGTTCTATCGCTACTATTTTAGCAAGGGAACTTTGTAATGTATCCATCCATCCATCCATCCATTCCCTGTCCGTCCACTCATTCATCTATTTTGGTGCCTTTCAAAGCCAATTGTGGGTAATAGTATACTACTACCAAGTACTTTAGCATGTCTGTTAAGTAGAACTGACATTTTTCCTGTTTTTTTACTTATATTAAAAAATTATATACATAATGTAGAGTTAATAAAGGTACAGCAACTAAAGGCTGACAAATGTATACATCTGTATACCCCAAACCTCCGTCAACATCTGAAATACTGCCATCACCTCAGAAACAGTCCCCGTACTCTGGTTTTATCCATTCTGCTTCCACCTTCCCAGAAGCAGCCAACATTCAGATTTTTTCCATTCTAGAACTTCATGTAAATAAATTCATGTAGACTTTTTTTGTCTTATTTCTTTAAATTTTATGGTTATTGCTATCTATGACATTGGTAATCTTATTGGTCACTGTATCAGAAAGAGTCCATGTTTTCCCCTTGAAAGTTCTATAGTTTCAGCTCTAGAATCATAGGTATATGGTCCATTTTAAATGAAGACAGAGTAAGGCAAAGGTCAATGTTCTTTTTCTTTTAAATATGAACATCTACTTATATTTATGAAAACGACCTCTTATTAAAGAGGTTTATTAAAAAGACCTCTTCTTCCCCATGCAAGCAACTGCCTTCCCAATGTGCATGGTTGATCTTGAATCATATTACTTAAAATACCTTTTACATTACTCCTTTACATGCTTTAAGTGATTATTTATTTTGAGGAGAAGTGTGAAACAAGCAGTTTTTACTTTGTGTCAAAAAGTATACAACTTATCTTGTCTCATCTTCTCCAGAAAAAGCCAGTCATAATAGACTAGTCGAATCTGTCCCATGTTCTCATTCCCCTTTCATAGACAAAGGGTGTTTATTACACAGAATAGGATAATTTTATACACACAGATGATTCAGAGATCCAGGAAAATGACTTAGCCCTGATTCACATGGCACTTTCTTTAGCGTGGCTCACTAGCTGTGGTTTATGGCTCAATTCCTACCACTCCCTGACTCTGATCCTCTGCCCTCAACAATTCTGAAATACTTATTCCCAGAAGAGCTTAGGTTTTTCTCACCCCCAGAGACTTGCAGTGCTATTATCTTTGCTCATGATGCCCTTATCCTGATGTCAGATGGGTTCTATTGAGTCAAAGGAAGCCTTTCTGAACCCCCATCATTGGGAGGCCCTCCCTTCCATGTGTTCCCTTGGCACCTTTGTCCATACATGTATTCTATCACTTATCCACTTTTGTCTAATCATTCATCCTGTATTTCTTTCCTTCCCCCACACAATCTCCTTAACATAAGGATCTGGAAAGTGGAAATCTTTTCTATCTTTCTTTGTACCTCAGTAAATTAAAAACACTTCCATAACAATAGCAAATTTGAAAGATGAAAGAATTAGAACTTTCAGAGATAGTTTAAATTTCAAATCTCTTCCACTCTATCCGTATTTATATTTATACTAACAAGATCTCAAAGCTTGATCACTTAGTTTGAAAATTGTAGTCATTTTCCCTTATCATATAGGTTGAAATAAACAACTACCTTAAAAGAATAGCAGACAACATTTATAATTTCTTGTAGTGCATATTCTCAAGTTGTCTTGTATGTGGAGATGGGAATAATGACTGTGGACTCACATCTGAAGCACATGTTCTGACAGAAGTTTCACAGAGTGTAGCCTCTGCATTGCACCTGTCTTCCCCCAGCACACTGCTCGAGTCTCTGGAAAGAAAACATGCTAGTAACTAGGTGGGTTCCCAATTCTGCTATTTATCAGCTGTATAGCAGTATCAGTGAGGACAGTCTGGGTTATGTTGCAGTAACAGAGACCCTGAAATCATAGTGGGCTCACTTACACGGTATGAATAATTTATGGGTCAGCTACAACTACAACTATATCTCTCATTGCCATCACTCTGGAAATCAGGCTGGCGGATGATCCTGTGTTGGGAATGCTGCCAGTCACCAGACAGGAGGAAAGCTACATGCAGAACCAGGCTCTTAGCCTTGGAACTTCCCCCTGGGAATGCCACACCTTCATTCTATTTACATTTCTAATAGTCTCTCCTAAGTCTATCAGGGTGGATACAGAATCTTCACACAGGTAGGAAAGCTGGAACACAGTTTGGCAAAAGCAGTTCAATATGCCAAATAAACAATCGCCTGTGGCTTAAGGAGTAGGGCACCGGCCCCATATGCTGGAGGTGGTGAGTTCCAACCTGGCCCTGGCCAAAAACTGCAACACACAAACACACACATGAAAGAAAGAAAGAAAATACCAAATAAATAACCTCGGAGGAAAACATACTCTGTGTTTCAGTTTCCGCTTCTATAAAATGATAATGCAGTCATGACTGTAGCTTCTTCATAAAGTTTTATGGATCAGCTGCGATAATACGTGCAAAACACTCAGCATGGTACTTAGCATGTATGGACTTGTTTCTTAGTAAACTGGTGGGTTAAAAATAAAGAACCTCCCCATCTGTCAAATAAGTAATAGACTAATCCGTACCCATAATATGTGGCGCTTCAGCTGGGTGGGATACCTCAGTTGTGGGCATACATTGTGGGTTTGGGTTCTTCTCCATGTGAACTCTGCTGGGGCTGAAACATCCAAGATGACCCCTTCACTCACACATGCAGGGCTGGGCCTTGGATCACTGTAACTTCTGAGAGTTGCATAACAGGACGCTCTAGCCACACATTGCACTCAAGGTAGTCTTTCTGCCCATACAGCCGCTGTTTTCCCCAGGACAGACAGATACTGTGATAACAAGTCTCCCAAGAGGTCCAGAAAGAGGCGACACCAATCAATGCTTGTCATGATGTAAGACCTCAGGCTGGAGGTCCAGAACATCACTTTGGCTGCATGTCGTTAGTCACGCATCACTAAGGCCGGTAGTTTCTTATCTCTTTACTATGATAAGTCAGCTGAAGAGCTAGTGTGGGTGCCGCTTAGGGAAAACATTATCATAAGTGAGCAGTGGTTGATATATTTTTTATTTCTTTTGAATTTCCCTGATGACTTAGGAGGATTGAGCATCTTTTCACGTGCTTCTTTGCCACCTACACATCTTCCTTAGTGAAGTGCCTGTTTGGATTATCAGCCCATTTTTATACTGACTTTTTGTTTTCTCATTATGTTGAGTTTGGGAAAAGTTGAAAAGTTGTTATATAGAAGTCCTTTGTCAAATATGTGATTTACATTTTTTCCCCCTCTGTAGTTATCTTTTTATTCTCTTTACAGGGCTTTTACAGAACACAAGTTGTCAAGTTGTTTTTAATATAGACAAAGTTCAATTTCAATTTGCCAAGATATGCTTTTTTTTTTTTTTCTTTTTGACAGAGTCTCAAGCTGTGGCCCTGGGTAGAGTGCTGTGGTGTCACAGCTCACAGCAACCTCAAACTCCTGGGTTTAAGTGATTCTCTTGCCTCAGCCTTCTAAGTATGTGGGATTACAGGCGCCCATCACAGCACCCAACTATTTTGTTGTTGTTGTTGTTGTAGTTGTCGTTGTTTCAACTGGTTCCGCCAGGTTCAAACTGCCAGCCTGGGTGTATGTGGCCAGCGCTGTACCCACTGAGCTACGGGCACTGCTGGTATGCTTTCTCTTTATAGATCATGGTTTGGTATAATTTCTAAGAAAGTGTTGGTTAACTTGAGGTCACACAGATTTTTCTCCTATGTTTTCTTCTAAAAGTTTTGGAGTTTTATATTTTCAAGTTAGATCTCTAAGCCATTTTGAATTTTTTTGTGTATAAAGTCTGAGTCATAGGTCAGGATTTATTTTTTGTTAACACAGCTCTAATTGTTCCAACACAAGTCTTTGATAAGACTATCCTTTCTTCATTGAATCACTTCGCACCTTTCTCCCCAATCATTTGCGCATGCTTGTTATTTTCTTGGCGTCTATTCTATTCCACTGATCCACTCACTTGTCTTTACCTTTCCTAGCTTTATAGCAAGTATAAAAATAAGAGAGTTTGAATTCTCTAACTTGTTTTTCTTTTACAGCATTATTCTGACCATTCTAATTTTTCTCTTTTTCCTTTTCTTTACTCTTTTTATTTTCCATATAAATTTTAAAATCAGTTATTTAAATATGCAAAACAATCATATCTGTATTTGTATTTGAATTGTGGTTAATCTATAAATTAATCTGGGAGATCTGATATCTTCAATGTGTTGAGAACTCTAATCCAGGAGTTTGAATGTTCTCTCCATTTATGGATGTGATTTTCTTCCCTCTATGTAAATCAGAGTCTCGTACTTTTTATGTACAGATTTTGCACATTTTGTTAGATTTATACTTAAGAATTACACTAGTTGGGGCGGCACCTGTGACTCAAAAGGGTAGGGCACCGGCCCCATATGCCAGAGGTGGCAGGTTCAAACCCATCCCCGGAAGAAAAAAAATAATAATTATCACACTACTTGGAGTTACCATAAAAGGCATTTTTATTGAAATTCTTCATTGTGAGTACAAAGAAGATGATTGATCTTTGTATATTGGCCTTATACAATGGGAACTTGTTAAACTCACTTAGTTTTTGGAAATTTTTGGTAGATTCCTTGGGACTGTGTATGTAGACCATCATGTTACCTGAGAATAGGAATAATTCATTTTTTATTCTGTTTTTGTGATATTTCTTTCTTTCCCTAATGCACTGCCTGAGACTTCTATTACTTGGTTAAATAGATTTGGATAGAGGGGACATCTACCTTGTTCACAATCTTACAGGTAAAGAATCCATCCACCTATCATTAAGAATTATGTTAGCTGGGCGCGGTGGCTCACGCCTGTAATCCCAGCACTGTGGGAGGCTGAGGAGGGAGAATCGCTGGAGCTCAGGAGTTCGAGACTCGACTGAGCGAAAGTGAGACCCCGACTCATGAAAAAAATGGAAAAACCCAGCCGGGCGCCACAGAGAGCACCTGTAATCCCAGCGGCTTCCGGAGGCTGAGGCAGCGGGATGCCCACAAGCCAGGAGTCGGAGGTTGCAGTGAACTACCAAGCCGCTGCACTCTGCTCAGGGGCACAGGGTGGGACTCTGTCTCGACAAAAAAAAAAAAC
>CAUYQV010032428.1:0-32162 GCA_963574575.1 Galagoides demidoff
AGGAGTTGGAGGTTGCTGTGAGCTGTGATGCCATGGCACTCTACCCAGGGGGATAGCTTAAGGCTCTGTCTCAAAAAAATAATAATATTTATACTGAGTGGACCCAGAATTGTAGAGACTATGGTTGCTAGCATGACAATGGAAGTAACTTTTAAGTCTATTAATTCATATTTAAGCAAAAAATAAAGTGAATATCCATCAATTTTTGATATACTCTTGATATAGCACACAAAAATCACAATAACATTTTTGGTATGATTTTTACGTGTACATTTAAAAAAGAGCAGCAGCAAATGGACTCACGTGTGACATTATTGGGCTTAAATGTTCCAACTAGAAATAGATACTTGTTATATATTCTTATATCTGCAAAGTGTGAGATATTTCCACCCTGCCATGGTACTGTCTGACACCTTCAAGGAATGTTCACCTGCCATTATTAGCATATGGTTAAGATATGGGGGGGTGTGTGTGTGTCTATTTGTGTGTGTCTATTTGTGTGTGTACCCTATGACAAGTAAAGCCATTTCCCTATGCTCCTCTAAATCTCGAACTGTGTGGCACTTTAGCACTCAGAATCACAATCACAGCTAATGATGACTGACAAATTGAGCTTGACCATTCTTGAACTTCAGCCTGAAGAAGACACGTTATGCCTGATATTGTAAGAATCCTCTCCTTACTGAACAGGAAAATATGGTGACTCGTGAGTAATTTTTTAAATATCCATGCTCTTTTCATGATCTTTCTAGTTAAGGTTTTGGCTTTATAGAACTATGATAAATGCGATAACTTCTTAATGACAGGGAACAATTTAGACTTGGAAAAGAAAGAATGCTGGAAACCAGCATTATTAATATTAATGAGTGCAAAAATATTAATCACAAAGTAGATAATAGCCATGAATGTTTCATTAGGAAGTATGCGCTTTTTAAATTCTCTTCCAGTGACATCTGGAGACTCCAACAACCAGGAAAATATATTCTTACAAGTAAGAGTATAAGAATACTGACTTCTATGCCTGAGAGATATTTACCAAAGTTATGAGAAAACATAAGCTATCGATTTGTTAAAGTAGCTTACAGGTTTTAATATAACCTGCTGTTCTTAAAGGCAGAGTGGCTCGATCATTATAAAAACACTAGTAATGAATACAGTTAGCAGTAATGTCTTAGAAAACTGAAAAATATACTTAGAAAAGCAGGAAAGGGAAATGCCAACTTCTCTTGTGCAAAAATCTGTAGAAGTTTAAGATTTTGCACAAAGGTCAATCTGATGATCCATTGAACAGGTTATGACTGTGTTACTTTAAATACATGTATCATTTTAAGACACCTCTTCACATGTCTGCACGAACGAAAGAAGCAAATACGCCATCTTCCTGAGCCAAGAGGCTTTCTGGAGTGTCGTATTCTAAAATATTTCCTCGTTTCATCACAATAACCAGGTCCGCCGTCAGAATCGTGTGAACGCGATGCTGTGAGCAAAAAGAATGCATGTATTTGTTACAGATTTCAGGACACAAGCCAAAACAATGGACTACGTGTATTTTACAAATTATCCAAGGACATGCATTTATCTTGGGGTGCCAGGAGTTATAGGAAGCACAGCCATTCTCTTTCTCCTTATTTAAATTACTGCATATTTATCTACTTTTAAAATACTGGCTGGTATGGCTGGGTTTAGTATGGGCTGTATTGGTGTGAGTCAACCTACTAGGTCAGGGTCATCGTTTGCATGGAAACTTAAACAGGCCGATAAATGTTTGTCAAATAGTAGAATTCTAAGTGGGGCCGTCATGAACCAACCGGGGGGTTATACTTCAGTCTCAACAGCTGTTCTGTCTGGTATAGAGTCAACTAATTCAGGGGGCTAGTCTATGATATGGAGAACCCCGGAAAGTGATTGACCTAATTCTGGTAGGCAATATGGGGATGTCTATTCTGGCATGCAGTATTAGAATGGATTATCCAGGCCCTTAGATATCCAGTCTCTTCACCACTCATTCATTGTCACTTTCCACGTGGTAGCCTTTGGAGAGAAGCACTGGTGTTAATAATTAGTAATGGTAAAAGCTAACTCTTACTGAACACATGCCAGACATTAAGTGCTTCACACACATATTTGGGGAACCTCAGACCGTTCCTTAGCTGTGGCTACCACCTCTCTCGACTTGATATGGGAGACCACTGTGGTTCATAGAGATAAACCAGGAGATCAAGATCACACCGATAACTGGTGGAACCACAGAGCAAAACCAGGAGATCAAGATCACACTGATAACAACTGGTGGAACCAGTATAAAAACCAGCTGTGTACTAACTTCAAAATGTGAGCTATCTCCATCCTGTCATCTAACTATTTTAGAGGAAGTATTTGGACCCTTAGAGCAGTGATTTTCTTAAGTGGCCCAGAAAAAATTATAAAGATCATTAATTAAACTATTTTTGAAAGAAATTCAAAGCACAGTAAGTGTATTCCTTTTTTTCACTCTTTTTTAAATCTGCATAATTTAAGTGGTCCGGGAAGTTTAACCATAGGAGATAAAAGGTTGAAAAACACTGCCTTCAAGGATTGATCACCTGTCATTTTTAGTGTTATGGTTAAAAGCAAAGCTGGGTTTGTATATTTAGCTCTGCCACCTGTTAGTTGTACAATCTTGAGCAACATACCTGCCTTAGTGTATTTTCAGGTTCACACCTGTAAACTTATGGTAATAACAGTACCTGCCTCAGAGAAGGGTGGTGAGGTTCAAATAGGACAAGCCTTGTGAAAAGGTTCAGTACCTTGTCTGACACATACAATCAAATAATAAACATCAACTGCTATTATTCTTTATCTTCATAATTTAGAAGGTAAAAATCTCTGTGATGGGCCTATACTACTGGTAAGATCAGTGCTGTCCAACAGAAATATAATAGGAGCCACATGTAATTTTAAATCTCCTAGGAGGTACATTTTATTTTATTTTATTTTATTTTTTTAGGAGGTACATTTTAAAAGTAGAAATAAATAGGTAAAAGCAGTTTTAATGTATTGAACTTAATCTATTCGAATATTATTTTGACATGTGACATACATAATAATTATTGAGATATTTTACTTTCCTCTGTTGGTACTCAGTCTTTGAAATCCAGTATGTATTTCACACTTCTAGCATGTCGTCATTCGAACTAGCCACATTTCAAGTGGTCAACAGCCACATGTGGACGGGGCTGTTATACTGAGCCTGGATCATGTAGGTCACGATATTTCTGTGCTGATGGGAACTGCTGCCCAGAATTCTAAAGCTAGAAATACCATTTATGTAGCTCATACATTATCTTCCAAAGTGCTTTCTCCTAACCATTCAAAAATCCAACCTAAAGCCATCCCCACAAGCAAAGATCTGTGTTCTCCCCTGTTCTATGTAAACAGGACAGTCTGAGGTTCACGCTATCAGAAGAGCAAGCAGTGACAGTGTGACTCACAACTAGAGGAGGAATGAAACACGTAGATGGAGTGTGATGATGAAGCCAGCTCAAAACATACACCATGGTTTTTCACACCCATCGACAAGCCTATCATTCACTGAAGATGGGAAATAAATAACGTATATTTAGGAATACACACAATGTTGGAGAATAATGTTTATCTTTGCGAATGGACAGAAGCCATTTTTACAACCACACATTTAGATAAAAATAAACTTAATCAACTGTTTAATGTCTGCTGTGCCTTTTTCCTCTAGAAAAATATAGTTCTTTGATAACCGTATCATAGATGTATAACAAAAAATGAATGTGGCCTCTAAATCCACAATTTATATTATAAATATTGCCTTGATATTCTGAAATGGTGTCGATTAGGAAAAAATTAAAACATTGAAGATCTTGGCCAAGAGAAATAAATATACCTGGTGTTTATTCTATTAATTCAGATTTTTTTTTTCCTGACAAAGTGTGGTGCCCATTGTCAAGGTGTTGAGGAAATAGCCAGAATGGTCCAGAGAGATTAATCTAATCAAGCATGAAGACCACATCATAAACAGCATGGTCTATTTTGGTGTGTTAAGTTATTTTAGAAACTGGAAAAAGTTATCTTTTTGAGATATTCCCCAATTTTTGGTGCCAGTTAACCATGGTGTCCTGTGGCCACCATACTAGCCCATAATAGTGATTCTGAGAGAAGAATGGCTAGAAGATACACAGGTCTACGGCCAAGTATTCAGTGAATGTAGGAGAACAGAAAGCAGGTAAGAAACATAGTTCTTTGGTTAAAAATACACATTACACTCAAGGAATATTCCAGATATAGACTGAACAAAGCCATGCGTCAGGCAGAGTAGAGGAAACCTTTTGAATAGACAAGGGTAGCCTTTCTCCCTCTCTCCCCTCTACTTGGGGGCAACAGGAATATTCTCTCCCCAAATATCTCCTTACCTTTTCCAGCAAGGATATTCTTGAAACTATTAGAGAATTGTTTTTTAAGTTAGTTAATTCTCCCACCCCTTACGTCATTCACATTCACACTTTAGTGTGAATGAGCTCATCAGGTGACTTTCCTGGGGGCAGAAGAACCACAGAGTTCACTGGGAAAAGGAGCAGAAGTAGGTTTTTGTTTCCGTAGGCATGGTTGGCGGAAAGTGGGCCCCAATCGGGAGTTATTTCCTGCCATCTTGAAAGAGCTGCACTTTAAAGGGTTTTCTGTCTCTCATGTGTCATCCACAACAAAATGAAAGCATAGTAAGTGCCATATACAACTTGTAGTGCTCAGCAGCTTAATGTAAGCAATCATTTAAATCAAACAGTGCATTCTTCAGGGCAGGAACAGTGAAACTTGTCCTGAGGATGGAGGTAAACCCTGTTCTTGGTTTTCCTAAATACTCAGTCTTGCACGTATGCATTTGAAAATGCAGGCATGTGCCTCGTGTGGTATTGAGCCTGACGGAAGCTCTTGGCGGAGCTCATTTGGTCACTAACACCCTGCCGCTTGTTCCTTCACCCAGCCCTCCCCTTTCATCACAGCTTTAGCTCGTCTTGCCTGAGTGAGGGGACACTGCACTGATAACTACCAGAGAATGGGGTGCTTGGCAGAGTAGTCCCGGTGGTCTACTTGTTGGTCATCACCAAAGTGGAAAAGAGGCCGTTCTTGTGGGCGAGCAAGTTTGGAACAGTATCACATTCCACTAAAATACCCTCAGAAAAGACTAAAACCAGGCCTGTATCCATAATAGAAGACACGCGGTGCTGGAGGGAAGAAAGGGAGAGAAGAGAATCAGCAGGAGGAAATGACGCCCAGGTGGCTCAGTAAAAAGTTCCTGCTAAGCAGTCAGCCTACGGGGGAGCAAGAACTCATCTGTTTGCCAAGAGGGAAAGACAGAAAACCATGCCTGTTTGAAGGAAGCTGGAACTCGGATTACAGAGATGCCGGCAATTCTGCTGTTTGATTGGTGCTATCTAAAAATAGACACCTTCCCTGCCGGTGCTGTGAGACATCTCATGGCTTAAAAAAAAAAAAAATACCAGATAGGTGAATAGAAATGTAGAAATTAAGTAGAAATAGTAGCAGAATTGGAAACCAAATTTAGGGATTTTGCTGCTTCCACTGCTCATCAGATCATTCTTGAAAAGAGAATTAATCCACATAAACTACCACTGTATCTGCTGAACCAGCAGAGGCCATGACCTGCTGCAACCTTTAGAGTGAGGAAGTTTGATTGTAGCTTAGAGGAGTTAGGTGGCACAGACAGTGTGGAAAAGAACAATGTTTTCAAAATACAGCTGTTTTCTTTCTTTCTTTTTTTTTTTTTTGCACAGACACAGAAACATGAGCAGGGGAATACCTAATTTCACACCACTGTATTTGAATTGCTGAAACTTAAAGATTATAGCATTTTAGAACAAAAAACAGAGAAGCGTAAATCAACTCCGTCTCCTGTACTTACAGCTATCGTAACAACGGTGCGGTCTGCGAAGGCTGTCATGACCACTTTTTGCAAAATGTTTTCCTGCAGAAAAATAAAGTGTAAATTTTCTCTGGACTACTTTCTCTTGCCATAATATTTCGCTCCCAAGAACAATGTCCCACCACACCCAATCTCTTTGGAGCACTTTCCCTCCCAAGCCTTCCATGGAAGGCAAGTCCCCAGTGGCAGATTCCGTCTGGATTCTATACATGCCTTTGAAATGCAAATAAAATGCAGTGATGGTCTGGGAGTGAGCGATGGAGTTAGTGCCAGGAAACAGCAAAATGAAATCAAATGGGCATCCAAACACTTACTTGAGTTATACCACGAACAATATGTATTCAAAAACTTACAAAACCATAAAAGGTCATTAACCTTTGAGTCAGAGCACAGAAAAACCGAAATTCATGCCAAAAACTTGGACTTTGACCCATGGAAGAGCATTCTAGGCAGGAACTACTTTTATTCCCATCATAAACTGCCTTTATCACTATATTTTATTTTATTCGCTTATTTATGTATTTTTTGAGATGCAGTCTCACTCTGTCAATATTGGGTATAGAGTGTGGTGACCTCATCACAGCTCACCGCAACCTCAGACTCTTGGGGCTCAAGCCGATCCTCCTGCTTTGGCCTCGTCTGGGACTATAGGCATATCACACAGTGTCTCACTATTTTTTTCTATTTCTAGAAGAGAAGGGTTTCACTTTAGCTCAGGATGGTTTCCAACTCCTGAGCTATTGCTATCTATCTTCCCACCTGGGCTTCCCAGTGCTCTAGGATGACAGGGGTGAGCCACAGTGCCTGGCCTTACCA
Source organism: Galagoides demidoff (assembly GCA_963574575.1). Classification (NCBI taxonomy): domain Eukaryota; kingdom Metazoa; phylum Chordata; class Mammalia; order Primates; family Galagidae; genus Galagoides; species Galagoides demidoff. The sequence continues at coordinate 6,764 of CAUYQV010032428.1, forward strand.
TTATATCTTAAAAGATGTTCTGAGTAAAGATTCCACTTCTCTGCTAGAGGAAAGCTTGATTATTAAAGAGAAAGCCTTCTTTTTTTTCAATCAACTGGTTTACTGCTGCTTAATTTCTATTCTCTCTCTTTTCACAGCTGAGGCAATATTACCCTTATAAAAACTTAGTATTTAATACTAATTTTGATGGCATTTGGTTAGTGAAATGATCAATTAGAGCCTATTTTACTGCTGTAATTTATGTTTACTCTAAGAAAGCTGTATAACTTTGTATAGGTGCTTTGATTCGTCTTACTTTATGGAAAAAAAGGATGTCAAATTACTATCTCCATCCATAATTGGTTCTTAATCTTGAAACTGTTTAATATTTGTGCATTTGACACCAATTAAAGTGAGCATCAGGAAGAAAAGAAGTTGTAGGGTTTTTTCTTTTCTTTTCTTTTTTTTTTTTTTGTTCTTTCTGATGCCAAACTTTTAATATCAAGTTGACTTTCAAAAGAACATTAATGGCTAGCTCATGTACTGTTTGCGGTTTAGTGTAAAGTTTTTTCCACTCAGTTACACCCTTCCAGAGAGGTCATAGATAGACATATTTGATATCTTAAAATAATTTTTTTCAAGAGACAAAATTTTTGGGTTTTTTTTATCATGAACACGTGGAGACTGCTATTATTAATTATAGCTATTATTCATCCTACAATGAATGAAACAGTGATGAAGAAGTGAATCCTTCTTCTAATCACTTCAGGAACTAATGATTGGTTTTGGGTATCAAAGATCCTATAAAATAAGAGATTTGCACACTGTATTTCAGACTTACTGTGCCATAATACTGGAACACAGTACAGCATTCTCAGCAATCCAACCATAGAATTTTACTGTTTTGAACATTTATCAAAAAGTTATAGCAAATGTATTCTGTTTCTTGGAAACAGGAATGCCTTAAATGAGCACTATGCCTCCTCTATTATAATTCTCAATGTGCTATTATCAGCTCATCAGGAGATGATCTAGAAGACACGCAAAACAGTAGTACTGACAATTCAGAACCCAATCAGGAAAAAAATAAATTGTAATTTTTATGCACATTTCTCCAGCTCATCATTATTAGAAGTTCAGCTAATGCACTCACCGTGGCCATGTCAATGGAAGCGGTTGCTTCATCCATAATAAGAATGCTGCTCTTACGAACAAAGGCCCTGGCAAGGCAAAACAGCTGTCTCTGTCCGACGCTAAAATTCTCCCCTCCTTCAGTGACTACCGCATCTAAATTAGAGAAAGAAGCAAGGATTTCACTAAAGAAATGCTGCTAACATTTTCTTTCCTTGGGCAAAATCACGAAAAGCACATTAGATTGTATGACAACATGATGGTGTCACGTCCTGCTGGTGCAAAGATTTCATAGTGGAAAGGCAGAGAAGAACTTGACTTTGAGAAAATGAAGATGCTCTTTGGTCATCCCATTTATAACAATGGATGGTGAATTACTGCCTGAATGTAAGATATAAAATATTGTTAAACATTTTGAAGACTAGGAGACCTTGGAGATAATTTAAAATTTCTAAATGAAATTCTCTAAGGAGATGATTTACTTATCTAAGGCTCAGAAAGGTGACTTGCCCAAGGTCATATTTAGCTAATCAGTAGTAGAGCTCAGTAAGAAATAGAATATTCCCAATTCTAATTCCATTCCGTTTCCATTATCCCATTTCTCTAGACTGGAACCTCCAAGTCAGTAATCACTGGGTTTGTTTTTTTTCATCACTATATCCCCAATACTACATTATCTGACACAGTAGCTGAATAAAACATTGTTGTATGGATAAATGAATGATATGTCTTTGATATCCTTCCCTTTTTTTTGTTTCCATCCACATTTCACAAACTATACTCTTGTGAACTTAAATAAATTATGTTTTCAAATATTTTTTAATTAGAATTCAAACGCTTTTTAGTCAGGTCTGGGAAAAAATTTCTATTGATTATATTTTTACTGCATCAAATTCCTATGTATAGAGGAATTCATTCTCTAAATTTTAATGTATTTAATAAATAAGGAGGATTCTGGGGATGGTGAATGTTCTTCACCAGAGTTGGCCTGGGTTAGATCTTCATTAAGACATCAATTTAATCTTTATTAAGACAATGACCACAATGTTCCATTAATTTACATTGAGTAAATACAACCCCCTGTTGCTCATACTGCACCATAATCCCCAAACCCATGCCCACAATACAAAACAGGTGCACGGAGCTCTCATGTTAGTGAAGAGTACTATAAAGATGCAATTGCCTGCCTTTCCAACTACTACTGGTGGAAGAGAGGGTCTCTAAGTGCCAAAGAGAAAGTACAATAAACATGTATCAATTTCTCAAGTCGGCTTGCTGTGCTCTCCACAGGAGACAGTAAAAATTATTATGGGAAAGTTCATGCGGAGTTCTGGAACTGCTCTCACAATCTGACACCAGTAAGGTCAATAACATTTCCTTAAAAACAGACTGTCTTAAGTTTTCCCTTCTGTTGGGAACTTAATTAAAGTAATGAAAATGTCATGTTTTTGAGTAACCTCTTCTTTCCAAATAAACATGGTTTTATCTTATAGGTTAACTTTCAAAAAGCTAGATGCCAAGACTACACAATTTGGCAAATGACTATTGTGTATGAAAGTTAGAATACCAATAAACGATTATCTTTCCTATTGTTCTCTTGAAGGAGTTCAGATTTTGAGGAAGCAAATGTCTAAAACTGTAGATATTCCTTTTTGTGAATTACAAACAATATGAACTCCCTAATTGTTTCATTAACCATGTCATTCTTTCAATCGGTGGTTGTTTATTTGTCAGAAATCACACTGCCTCTGGGACTGAATATTTTTAGTACACGTTTAGTTCTTTATGTAAGTGGCTAAAACTGGCACTGCATCGAGGTGATACGAACTAGTGTCTTCAAGCACAAAGAAAATTATGTTATATAAATTAAAGAAATGTGCTTTCCCGGCAGCATTAACATGGAGGAATTGCCTTCTCCTCCATGGTGCCAAGGGCTCTTAACCTGACAGCCTCTGCAATCCACTTATCCATTTCCTGAAGTTTGATGACATCCTGCACAAGAATGACCACAAGGAGAGATTGTGGTTAAAGTGATCTGTACTCATCAGCGATGAGAAGACCGAAAATATACACATATTAAGTAGAATATTTTGGAGGGTTCACACAGAACAGAATTTGTTGTAAGTTTCATCCTCTTACACCCCATACAAAACCCATACAAAATCATTAGATTTTGAAATGTCTTAATGACTTTTAGGGGATTATTTTAGATAGAAGGAGATTTAACACTAGAATTATGTGATTATAGCATTAAATGTAGATAGAGATATGTATAATTAATTGCTTATATAGAAACAATAAATGTACTATGTAGAAAACATACCTAGACCTCCCGGTAGAGATTTGACCATATTTTTTAGCTGAGCAATTTCTAGCGCCTCCCAGAGTCTGTCATCCGTGCATTTACACTCCGGATCTAAATTAAATCTGTAGTAGAAAAAGATCAGTATTAGTAAATAAGTAGAGAAAGACTCATGTATATTTGCCCATTCCTTTTCTTTCTTTAAAATGTGAGTTCTATTTGTTTTGGTTCCTGCTGTATATTCAGCACCTAGAACAGTGCCCAGGACAGAGCAAGCAGTGGATTCGTGCTTGATGTTTGAACGAGCGAACGAATCCACGAACTTACTGTTCCCAGAGATGGTTTTGATGAGTCGTTTGGTAAGCTTACATTCATAATATGATGTGATTAACTTTGGTACAGGGCTACGTCCACTCCCTATTGTGCTTCCTATAACCCAGACTAGTGTTTAGCAACAAATGATGCTGAACAAGACATCGGTTAGACAAGCCGTGCTGCACTAACCACAATAGTAGTGTTCATAATAAATATACTCAGAGATATAAATTCACTATGGTGTTGCTAATTAACCTGATATATTCAGAACTTTTAATTAAGGTAATTTTACAGCTAAATATTGAGAAATCTTATGTGCATTTTCTTTGCAAGATAAAGAATACCTAGTAAGAGAAGGCGGTAGCACCTTCTTTTGTTGTTGTTGTTGCTTTGTTTCATTTTTTGGCCAGGGTGGGGTTTGAACCCACCACCTCTGGTATAGGGGGCTGGTGCCCTACTCCTTTGAGCCCCAGGCACTGCTCATTTAATTATAAAGATTACATAATTAATCTTTATAATTAAATGAACGGACAAAGAGAACAAGAAGAACGGAAGATGGATGAAATGAGAGACATGATCTGGTGGACGATCCCCAGGTGGACTTTGGAATCAGACAAAATTCAGATGCCATTGCAGTTCTACCACTTACTAGGCGTATGAACTTGGGTAAGTGACGGCTTCTTTGCATTTCAAAACCCTTATCTGTAAAATGAGAATAACAATATGCATTCTAGGGCTATGCTTTGAGAATTTAATCAGACAACATATTTAAAGCACCTTCCAGACAGCAGACGTTCCCATTCAGGTGTAAGGGGGTAGGGATGGGGACTCCAAATCAGGCACAGAGAGACCATAGCAGCTTATTCAAAGCAATTTTGGCTAAAGGTAAAAGGTGGGGAAGAGGATAAAGAAAAAGGTTAGCCCAAGTCAGAATATCTGTCCAGGGTATCTGTAGGGTAGGACAATGTCTGCCAAGAGCCACTGCTCCCAAGTACAGAGGAAATATCAGCTTTTATAGAATCAGTGAGAAAGAAAAGATCTGCAGACGTAAGGGAACTGGCTGCTTCTGTAGGTCAACTTAGCAACTTCAGGGTTTTCCAGCCTAAGTTCATAAATGCAGGATTGATCTTATTGTCTTGACAATGTTATTTCACAAATACATGAAAAAGAGCTCTTCTCCATGAGCCACAGGGTAAATACTGAGGTGAATGGACTTCTGCTGAACATGTCACCTACCTAATGGAACCACTGAACAGGATTGGATCCTGCAGAATAATGGAAAGTCTAGAGCGGAGGGTGTGCAGCGGTAGCTTACAAATGTCTATCCCATCAATGACGATCTTTCCTGTTATGGAAAAACAAAAATTACAGGCATATGAAAAAATCACAAGCAAAGTAATCTGTTTACAAGTTGAAAGTTCTTTTTAAGTTTTAGTGTTGAAATCAAAAATTGAAGCTTTCCTCTTAATGTATTAAACGTGTCATGATGTGTCTCTAAGAAGATAAACCTTTGGGTGACAGTTTGTCTCGTATATTTCACCTAAAGGCATTTTCAAGTTTTATTCAGCTCCTGTGGTCCTACAAACCAAAATACTTTTATGGCCTATTTGGTCCTTTCCATTCTGGTGTTCCTTTATTCTCCTTCTCTGCTTATTCTTCTAAATATAGGATTTATAAGAATCTGACATTCCGCATACATAGACTTATCTTTTTTATTGTCTCACCCCCAACTAGAATATATGCCCCTGGAAAACAAGGAGTTTTGTCTGTCATTTATGTCCGTATTGATTGACTAGTACAATGCATTTCAAATAGGAAAGGAAATTCTATGATATAGATATCAAATTTTAATGAATTTCTCCATACTCTATGTGGACTTTCAGAGACTTGTGCAATCTTCATATTCTTTCTTCAAGCTGACAGATTCATTTTATCACATCGCTTTTGGGCAAAGACAACATCACTCTGTAAGGTGACTATGCCAGTCCAGGCTGGGAATGACCCCGCAGTCCTTTCACCAGGTTGATACAGATTCAAGAGCAGCTAAGAGGGATCAGCTTAAACAGTACCTTTCAGGAACAATAAATTACCTACTAAAATCTTAATCACCTAATGCTATTAAAAAGAAAATAGTAGTTCACATGGGGCTTAAAATCATGTTCCTGGGCTCATGAGGATCAGTGTAACCTAACATGATCAGTCATAAGCACAGTATTTTAATGAAAAATAACAGTCAATTGATTTGAGATCATGTAATTGCCTTGTAGTGAAAATCCCACTGAAAGTCTTTAAAATATCTGTGCATTATTATTAGGCTTGGAAAAAGCAAGCTAACCCAGCCACAGAGAGTTATCCCATTCCTGAATCTAAACCTCCTCTCCCAAATTACAATTCTTAGGGTTCAATTTTGTTGTCCATAAATTGACCTCTTTATGTCACAGCATTGTTATGTACAGTAAATTCAATAATGTACTATTTAATAAACTATCAAGTCCAATAAATATGCAAAGTACAATAACCATCATCATAATCATGATGGACAGTAACATTTAGTACTTCCTTGACCTGGGGTTAAGTTCATTGTTAGTTTCCCTTTCATGCAAGATTGCTTCTGTGCTGGCCTATTTATAGGCCACTGGACAGACTAAATAATGTGACATATTTTTTCTAAGACAGATTACATTATTTCTATACGCTTGAGAATTAAATTATAAATAATGTAGGGAAGGAACAAATGTTTTTGTATATTGTTATCATGAACTTAGCACTTTAAAGCAAAGGTTCCTCTTGAAAATGTTCAATGCCATTAAACAATGTTATCAAGAAGGTCATGGTAAAAGTTATGCACCAAAATGAAAAATGCAGATTTCTTAGCTTGAAGGAAGCCAAGTAGTCTTCCTCTGCTTTCCTTCCTCTTGAAAGGCTACCTCCATCTATTGCTATTCAAAGTGGGTGGCCCTGTTTTCATTCAATGAGTTTATTAGAACTCTTTACCAATAATCTCTAGATATAAGTTTAGGAATAATCATTTTATTCCCCCATTCTACCTTGTTTCTTTACTTCTGAGCTGTTTATTTGGGTTATCTACTACAAACCATGTGTAGAACACAAAGTCCTTATAAATATTTGGTTTTTATTTCTTGCAAAATTAGGTAAATTTATTTTTTAAAAGGAAAGCAAGACATGACAAATTAAAAAATTTAGTTAGCCACTCACCATCAAATATATCAACCATTCTGAAGAAAGCCAGAGATAAAGATGACTTCCCACTGCCAGTGCGACCACATATGCCCACCTAAAAAAGCAACTGTCACTCAGAGAGAAGAAGACTCAGACAAAGGACAGCAAGAGGGCAAAAGTATTTTTCACTTAAGCAAGTGAAACTATTTAAATGATTACATTACACCATCATTTTCTTCTTACATCTTCCTTTTGAATTATGAATATTAAAATAAAAACATGAAGTCATCACCAAATCTTTAATGATTCTATTCTAATCCTTATATTTTCATGAGGTTGTGTTTTTTTCCTTCACAACTTAATTTTTACATTTAGTATATTAATCATACTAGTTAATAACTATGCCATTTATCGTAGAAGTGATGGTTTAATAACAAAAGTGGAAAGACAACTTTTTCTGCATGTATTCTTTGTACATCAGCTAAAAGTCATTTTGGGAGGAGAGCTATTATGGTATGGAAGTCCAGGTTCCCTGAGGATATCTAGTATGGCCATGACCCAGAGGGCAGAAGCAGAAATTAAAAAAGGAAATATGCTTATTGACTTTTTTGATCTTTAAGGGAAATTAATAAGTGGTAATGTGACTTAGAGAATACATATGAAAATATATATCATTGAGCCATATTGGGTAGGAAATATTATGTGAGCCCAGGGAGAATTTATGTAGTACTTACATGACTGGGACGTCTGAAGAGCTTAGGTGGTAAAGAAGTGAGCTCCACCGTAGGCTTTATGTATAAAACAAATCAAGTAGGAGTGAATGCCATACCTTTTGCCCAGGTTTGATGTAAGCCTTGACATGTTTAAGAACAGGTTTCAGATTATTTTCATATCTGACACACAGATCATGAATCTTGATCTCGCCTTCCTGTGGCCAATGTTCTGGAACTTGAGAAGGATCTGGGAAGAGGGGGAGATAGACAGATGGATAATAGCTAGGGGTAGACGTAGAAAGAAAGATATGCATACTTAAATATGGTTAGATACACATATGAGGTCTGACAACTAAGTTTAAGAACTCATCCTAGAAAAAGCGCTATATACCCCATTGCTAAGTAGCACTATGGTTACTTTGGAAATACTCCTTTTGGGAAGCTATGCCACCCTTAAAAGCAATTTTGGAATTCTTTCTAGAATGGCCATTCAAGCTGCCATTGTTTTACCCTTGATGTCCTGAATGTCATCAAAAAGTCTTCCTTTCAACAGTTGCTTTATCTTTGCATAAAGAAAAAAGTCATTCAGATCAGGTGCATAGGAAGGGTGTTCCAATACAGTTATTTGAGGGCTAAAAAAAAAAAAATCCCTTAGCATGCCCTGTGAGCTCTTTGCTTCTGTTCATCAGTGAGCTCCTTTGGGACTATTTTTGCACACACCTTTCTCATGCCAAGATTTGTCAGTTAAGATTTTCCTAACTATTGCTCTTCTCATGTTTACTTGATCTTCCCTGGTTCTCACAGTCAGCCTATGATTTTGACGTGTAGTTTGCTGAATTTTTGCAATGTTTTCATCAGTTTAGCCCATTACTGGCCTCCATAACCTCTCTTCATCAGTGATGCTTTCTCTCTCCTCAGAAAAACATTCAATCCATTTGTACACTGCTGTTTTCTTCATGGCATTATCCCCGTAAAATTAACATGCCCCTGATTTCACTTCCACTCTTTCAAATTTAACAAGAAATTTAATGTTTGTTCATCACTCTAATGTAAGCTGCAACATTCTCATGACAGTACACAAAAACATACAGCAACATAATGAACACCACTCAGTAAGACATTGCTGATGCATCCATGTGAATACAGCTATGAAACACTGATATACCAAGGTTATAAAACTGTACTGAGCTGTTTGTATGGTGCTGCCAATGTAAGTGCACGGTGGTGAGTTTGTGAACTTGTCAGAATTCATATATGTGTGAATATATATAAATTTGTTTTGAAATTTAAAGTAATACTGAATCAGAGTCTGTACTGTTTTATTTTTAAATTTAAATCACATTTAAAATAAATGACTCTCAATTTCTTTCTTTCTTTCTTAGACAGAGTATCACTCTGTTGCCCTGGGTAGAGTGCTGTGGCATCATTATACCTCACAGCAACCTCAGACTTAAGGCTTAAAGGATCCTCTTGCCTCAGCCTCCCAAGTAGCTGGGACTACAGGCACCTGCCTCAACAACTGTCTAGTTTTCCTTTTTTTTTTTTTTTTGGTAGAGATAGGGTCTTGCTCTTGCTCAGGCTGATCTTAAATTCCTAAGCTCAAGCAATCCACTTGCCTCAAAGAGCTAGGATTACAAATGTGAGTCACTGTGCCTGGCTTAGATGACTCTTGATTAAGAACTTTAAAAACAGTTCTTCTAGTTGGTTTTCGGAGCATTTACCAACATGGTGTCCCTTCAGCATTCCACGACTCCATTGTATTCAAGGTAAGTAGACATAGTTCATTTGTGAATTGATTTATTTGTTCAGTCGGTTAGCCATCAAATATTTGGATGTTTAAAATAGGAGAGGTGCTATGCAAGGTGCTAGAGATATGGAGATGAAGGTCCTGGCTGGAGGTACGTGTCATGTCTGTGGAAAGTGTACAAGTAGAACAGCATCACAGTACCACACAGAGAGCCACACAAGGGAAGTAAATCCATGAATGTCTAGTGTCTCTGCTAAGGCATTTGGATTTCATCCTTGAAGAACTACATGGCTGTTCACAGATTCAGGTAAAGGAGTAACTTTGAAGCTTCAGATTTGCACTTAATAAAGATTATTCCATCCTCAGTATTGAATTTCCTGCCAGTTTTATTCTAGCAAAGCTGAAATTCTCAGTATTTTAAGAGCCAAGTTTCTTGACTCTTCTAAATTAATAAGGCCTTGAGAAAGAAAAAACAGGAGTTTAGTTTAGGCTGACAATTAATGTAACAAAGCCCGAATATTTTCTAACTCTTTTTAAATATCATTATATAATGCATACTTGGATTCTGGTTCTATACAAGACTTTTCAGGCCTAAATATTCCTATCTTTTCAGATGTATATAATCAAGCAACCTCAAGATGGCAATGAGATCTCTGTATATTGAAGTAGAAAGTAAAAGCCCAGAATGACATGGTGCTTAACATACTAATATTTGATTAAAATGAACACTTGAGTGAAACGACAATAATCCAAACAATACCCATGGTGCCTTCATAGTTCTCTGACTCCATAGTCAAGAAACTGTTCACTTTCTTCACAGCCCCCATCTGGACCTCCAGGTCAGCCAAGTTCCTCACAACCCAATTCAAATAATTGGTTATCTGTGTCAAGGGACAGAAAATTAATATATTTCAGTTAAAGTTAGGGAACTTTTGTAATTGCTGGATATTGGGGACAGGATGACTTGGATGGTTAGCATATGCTATGCGGGATGGACAACTCATACGTGCTGCCAGGTACACTATGCAGCCATAAAAAAGATGGAGACTTCAAGTCTTTTACGTTTACCTGGATGGAGCTGGAAGATATGCTTCTTAGTAAAGTATCTCAAGAATGGGGAAAAAAAGTACCCAATGTACTTAATACTACTATGAAATCAGTATAGAGTCACATACGCATTCATAGGAATGGAAAACACAAACTATAGCCCTGAAAGAAGGAGGGAAGATGAAAGAGAGGGGAGGGGAGGCAGAAGGCCAGGAGGAGGGAGGAGGAGCCAACCAAATGTGCATAATGCAATGATACATTTCTATACTGTTAAGAATAGAGTATGAATGTTTTTACCACAACAAATAAGTAGGCAAGGAGATGGTAATGTTACTCAGTTAGATGTAAGCATTCCACATTGTATATCCAATCAGCACATTGTACCCCATAAATGCATTAATGTACACAGTTATGATTTGATAAAGAATTAAAAAAAATAAAGACTAGGGAAAATGTCATGGGATATGTCTGCAAAGAAAGATGTCTGCTCTCTTGCAGAGAAAGATGTCTGCCCTCACGTGTCACAGATTTGTGAACTGTCCTCTGATTTCCCTGCACAGTGACAGTTGTATACACTTCCATTTACACGTACCACACGCACATTCATGTTCATCCTGGGGAGCAAGTGTGGAGAGGGATCCCACAGAAGCCTGGGAACACTCTGACCATGGGATCGGAGTAGTTTTAAAATTGCTTCACAATATCAGAAATGAATCCTCACTGTCTTAAAATGTTAGGTCAACTTTTTACATGAACTTTCAACTTCCCCTCTAAAGAGTTGATAATAACGATGACAAGTACCACAAACACTTCACAAAAGGAAAGATATTTCCATCCACACCTACCGTAAGTGCATACAGAAGACCCAGGCCCACAAATCCAGAATTGGGAGACCCACTGATGGATGCAATAGAGGCAGTGAGAACAATGCAAGCTCCCAGATAATCCTAAAAAGGAGCAAGAAAGAATGTTACAAGATTATTCCCAAGTTTTTCAGGTGTCCTCAAACTACGGCCTGCAGGCTACAGGCAGCCCACCTAGGACATTTATCTGGCCCGCTGGGTGTTTTTGCTGCTGCTGCCTGTCCAGCTTAGCAGCTGACATCCTGGGCCCACATTCTGGCCCTCCACCAGTCTGAGGGACAGTGAACTGGCCCCCTGTTTAAAAAGTTTGAGGACCCCTGTAATTAAACCAAAGATCTCAATCAACAGACAGAGGTGATCATTGGAAAAATACACCCCATTCCATGTGTCCTATTAAATGTCAGAGGAAGAATACCTAAGATGTGGAAAAATATGGAGAGTGTGAATGTCCTCATTACGGATAGACATAAAGACTTGGCAACCAGGGCACAACCAGGATCAGAGATAGGATTTCCTTTTTCCCCCTTTCTTAATGCAGTGTGTTGCCAAGCAGCTGTTTTTGGAGCTGATTTTCTAGCTTAAATTTCTTACCTGCTTATGTCAGGATTGTTATTAGCATTTCTGTGCGCTGTAGTGAGGCCTTTGTGGAAATTTGCCTCTGGGTAACTTGGTATTTGTAACTAAACTTTTTGTCAACTATCTGGCCTCAGAGTCCTAGGACATTAAATCTAAGTATTACATGAACATAAGAGTAAAGGCTATATTTACTCAGAAATTATGAGTATGGACATGTCAGTGTATTTGGATTGTGTATAATTCAATAATAATCTCTTTCACAAAACTATAAAAAATATTAAGCCTCACCTTGGAATCAAATGAGAGATAGAGACATCTGTCCCTTTGCTGACACCTTCTTCCCTTCCCATTTTCCCACCACTCCTGGGTATTTTTCTATCTTACTAGTCAACAAAGAAATCCTAAACACTACTCATGCTGATGTGCCACATGCTCCAAACACACGTAGAATTTCAAGCAGGGGCATTTTCTAAACTTATCTGAAGGCTCCTCCTACTAGGGAATTCCTTTTCCAGCTAAATATATCTCTGGTTCCTCAAAAAGAAAAAAAAAAGAAGAAAAAGAAAAAAGAAAAAAACCCCAGCTAGCAACTGGTTTGACATTAATGACAGTTGGAGTGTTTAATATGCTGAAGTCAAAGAGCTACGTTTCTTTTTTTTTTTTTTTTGAGACGGAGCCTCAAGCTATCCCCCTGGGTAGAGTGCCATGGCATCACAGCTCATAGCAACCTCCAACTCCTGGGCTCAAGCGAGTCTACTGCCTCCACCTCTCAAGTAGCTGGGACCACAGGCGTCCGTCACAACGCCCGGCCATTTTTTGGTTGCAGCCGTCATTGTTGTTTGGCGGGCCCGGGCTGGGGATTCGAACCCGCCACCTTAGGTGTACGTGGCTGGCGCCTTAGCCGATTGAGCCACAGGCGCCGAGCCAAGAGCTACGTTTCTTGAATGAGCTCCCATGTGTGCATTCCTGCCTCCTTTTAAAACAGTTCTAAAGATCAAACTGCTGGAGAGCAATTAAGGATTCCCAGGCTTGGAATCATAATCTGGGTTCAAACACTGCCTGTGAGTTTAGACGAATAATTGAAGCACCTTTGAGATTTCATTTCTTCTTTGGAAAATAGACATGATATCTAAATCACAGGAATTTCAAAAGAAATAAAAACCTTAGGTACCAAATAGGTTTCCCATCTCCATGCATCAGGATTTTTCTCCCCTGCATAATTTTCAAATATATAAAGCAAGAATAAAAAATGGGGTGCATTGTAAAGCACAAAAGCTTAACACGGGCACCAAATTTTAATTCCATATTGAGTCCCACAATCTTTACCCAGAATAAAGAAAAAGGAAAGCAAGTAGACATTATCCTCGATAAATTCCACAGAGGTAGCAAATACTTCTCTGATTAATTCTTCTGATGTATCCGTTTGTTAACAGCGTGTCATACATTCCAATCAGACCGTTCTTCCTCTTTCCCCTTTTCCTGGATGCAGAATTTGACCAGTTGGGGCTGTTCTTTTATCGTTTATAAATGGTAACATATTCTCAAATAGTTACAAAATGTTTATATGAATATGAATTTTCTCCTTTCAGCCCTCTTGTGTAAAGATAATACTTTCAAAGTTATGTTCTACATTTATTTCCATATTATATTTTCAAAAAAGACACATAAAAGAGTTTCTGTGATAAGTTCCAGAAAGTATATTAGTACCAGAGGATACTGCCAGCAAGGTGCTCCTGGCTGGACATAAAGAAATATGTCATTTGGTTTATGAGAAATTTCTGTGGGTCATGGTAGACATTAAGAGTTTTAGGCATGGCATTCCTTTTAGTAACTTCTGTTCTCTCTTTCCTGCGGGTGACTTCACTGGGAAGAAAAACCTCATTCATTTGTTCACTCATTCATACATTCTTTTAAAAGTGCAAGTCAAGTCAGAGAATTTGCCTGTTTAGATTACCTATGTTCTCCTATCACACTTTCAATAAATTCAAACTCAGATGAATCACAAAGCTTTATACTAACATGAAGTCTGGATTCTATGCCCTGTCTGCTCTAACTTTATCTAAGGGTCCTTTCCTCCACCTTCATTCTGCGCCAACCACACTGGCCTTTTTCCTATTCTTGGGAACATATCAACTTTGTTCCTGCCAATGACTGACTGAAATGTTGCCCTCAGGTCTCAGACCCCCCTGGCTCCTCCTCTTCTTTTAAGGATCAACTCAAATATCCTGTCCTTGGGGAGGCCTTCTTTCTTAGCCCCTAATTCCAGCTCTGGAGCTCTTCTCTAGCTCATCATCCTGTTTTATTTTCTCAAAGCACTTAGAGCTGTCTGGGTGACCTTATTTCCTTATTTGTTAATAAACTCATTGTTTATCTACTGTCTCACTAGAGTCTAAGCTCCACGAGGACAGGGTCTCGGTGTGAATTTTTACCACTATTATCTCCAGCAACAGTAATAATGCGAAATGCATTGTAAACGTTCAGTAATTGTTTATGGAATAGAAGACTAGATGCCTTAACCCCTTAATAAAGCAGTCAATGATTTTTTTTATGAGCTAATTATCTTCTCAATTAGAATCCTTTGGACTTCACTTTTGAATGAATTGCTCACAATTGTCTGGTTTGCTCACAAACCCAGACATTCATGGGTTTACTTCTTGTGTGGCTCTGCGTGTGGTTGAAGGATTCTCACTATGAATCCCTTGATTCTCCACCAATCTCTTCCCCACTGCTTAAGGGTTGAACATGTAAAGATATTACAAGGATGTATTTTTTTTTTCCTAAAATGAGAAGCCCAACACCAACTTTTATGATCTTTTTATCCCCCATTTAAAACTGTAGATGACTGTCTTATACAACTATGTCTAAGTGTTAAGGCTTCTTTCCTTTTCTAAGGCAAAAAGTAATCTTTCCTAAGCCATGAACTTCAGGACACAGCTCCAAAGTATTATTATCTCTTGCTATTTCAACTGTGGGGGAAAATTCATAAACGTGTGTGCTGTCGTGTTCTCCTTTATAGAGAGCAGATCTGAATAGGACTAGATGAGAGCAATTCTACATCTGAGAAAATGAAACAGCAAAAATCACTGGGTCTAAATACGTAGACATCGAGCTTTGGGTCTTTATAAAATAAATATAATAAATAAAAGATAAAGGTGACACGTGTTGTCTCTTTCACATTGGTTACTACAGAAATCTTTGTATGTAATACGGGGTTCATGGATTCACCTGTTGTATAAAAAGAAATGGCAGATCCAATTAGGGGGTAACTTTAAGTGTTTTCTACAAGATTAAAATAATGATTATGGCAACATGTTGATAGTTTTGGTGAAAAAGCAAGAGAAATGAGAACAGATGGAGGAAGGAAAAAGAGAAGGCCGATCAATAAATTGTCAATGTATAATTTCTGGGCCTATTTCACACGGCTAACTTTTCAAAACTACTCATAAAGTTTTCAACATGATCATCAGACATTTTGAATTTTTAGTTTGGTAATTAAAATGTGCACAAACCCATATATAATGTTGTAGAGATAACGTGTTTGACATGTCAGCAAAAAGAAGGCATAGCTTTTGAGGTATATTTTGCAGCAAAATTTTTAGGGGGTGAATCCATTTTCAAAATCTTTAATCTACTAAATTCAAATAGCTATGAAAGTGTCTGTGGTTTGGTATCTGTAATAAAACTATTCTATTCATCATGAAAATATTCTTTGCATTTTTTTTAGAAAGTGCTATTCATGTTGTCCTTTATGCCAACTGCTTTGTAGCTCATTCTAAAATAATTACCACAGCTGAAAATGGTTTTTGCAAGGAATTGAAAAAAGGAGGTGTTTGATCAATCGGAATTTTATCTTGATCGGCAGAAGGGATGAAGTTTCTTTTGGGTACAACATTTTTGAGAAATTTTGTAGCAAAATCATTACTTTTTAATCCCTTCACATTAAGTAGTAGAGTAGTATAAAAACATAAATTCATGGATAATTTAAAAGCTTAGCCTATCTCCTCTTTTTCCGCCTCCTTTACCATTAAATTTAGGAAGTTCAAGGTCACAGAGTGACCCCATGGATACATCTTCTTTCCATTCCTCTGCAAATATGTGACTGGCAAAATGGTTTAAAGGCACTAAATCAAAAAAGGAGAAGTAGATGGTTTGAATAACCCACACACAGGACAGCAAATACTAATGGCATTATTTTGCTGCTATGACCTTACACATCCTAACCAATCTACTCAGTGAAAAATATCTTCTCCTGTCAAAATTGTATAGTGGAATGAAAGATTCAACCTAGGAAATTGATGCTATTATATATATGAATTATCCACTTTCAAAAGAAGGCCCACACATAGGACATTTTATCTGTTAGTGCTAAATTATAACTTCTGGCAATTTTGTCAACTCAACACTCTCCTCCAGAACAGAAATCTTTGATTCCCATGTTACCAAGAAAAGCCTCTTGTTAAATTTCTACTGACTTGATGACATCTGTCTATATGTAGGATTATAATGAAAACTGTCATTCTCTATAAAACAGGTTTGTAATTTAGTTAATAACAGCTGAAAAATACACACTCTCTTTCCTTCCCATAGCTCTCAGGCATGGTACTATTGCTGGGAGATTACATTAGCGCCTCTAAATTACAAGATCAGAGACACGTTGATGCTGAAGACTTTTTTTCCTCCCTCCTTCTTCTCCTTTTTTTTGGCTTCTTAATGTGAATTTTCTCTTATCCTTTTACCACACAGCAAGACAAAGCCTTGGAAAGACAGCCTTCAGATAGAATTACTCAATTTTCGCAACTGGGAACACTGATGCCAAAGAACTGGAATTGTTTAGTGCAGAGGGATGAAAAGAAAACAGTCTGCTGAACCAAAAAACGTAAGCAGCGTGCAAAGGTTAGGCCGTGGTGCGCACTGCCCACAAGTGCGGCCACTTCATTTGGCACCCAGAGGAAAAACAGTCCCCTCTGCTGCCAAAGCCACCCGGGTGGCCCCAGTCTAGCTACTTTTTTTACTGGCCAAATTATTTCATTTTTTTAGACTCTTGGACTTTTTGGATTCGAATGTGTTGTGGCCTTTATTTTTTCCCAATTCAAAATGAAGACAAAATGAATAGGGTGGGGGAGGTTAAGTCTTCCTAGTGAAAGCTGTTTACCCAGACACAAATAATAAACCGTGATTGTCTTAACTCTTCATAGGAATGAGAAAAGAAGCAGAAACCATCATGCTTCAAAGGCGATTTTGATGGCGCACCCACACCTTCTCTGGTTCCCTTCCCCTTCTTGAGATTTCATGTCAATAGCATCGGCATCACTTGGAAAGCTAATGAAGGAATGAAGGGAAAGTGAAGGGAGACAGAGCCAGAGAAAGGGAGGGGACCAGATTTTCTCCTCTTTCCCCAAAGGCTCCGAGGGCACAAATTAGAGTCCGTGAAATCCTACTTGCCTCTTCCAATTTGTGCCCCGTGCGCTGACCTGTATCATTTTCGTTGCGTTTCTGCTCTGGAAACTCTAAGAAGGTTTGCCATAAGCAAATATTTATGGTAATTTACTGACTGAGGTAGCAAAGAAAGGCAAAGGGGGAGACTGTGTTGATAGGGTAGATGAGATCAAGGCCGATGTACTGGTCCAAATAGAAGTTTTCATGAGTTGTTTTTTTCTTTTAAACAACGTACAAGGCAGAATACGTCCAGCTGTGGGGTTCGGAGAACAAATTCACACCCTAGTCTCTAAGGTCCTACGTCTCAACATTCATATTTCTGACACAGAGCCACTTATTCCAAACTAAAATCATGTCTTCAGTGATGTGGACATATCCACAGAAGCACAGTAGTAATGAGATCATTTATGTGTGTGTAGCTGGGATAAAAGGTTATTTCCCAAGAGGAGTCATCCGCTTCATTGATGTAACACTGCTACTACGGCATATGTCCTTGGCTGATAACATTATTGGGTTAAATTATACTTCTATTCCAGTAGCCCCGATTGTTCTGAATACACTATACACTCTCTCTGTACTTAGAAGAACAGAATGAGAGTGAATGCGACTGGTCTTATGGATCTCTGAGATTGTCTACAGGGGGATATGTGTGTGTGTGTTTGGGTATGTGTACGTGCATTTCCATATAAACTTACTCACACGTAAATATAACAGATTAAGACAAGTCAGACACAAAGGAGCCTTGAACCCTGTCTGCAAATATTCTGGGAACTTTGCAATAAGTCAACAAAAGTTCCTCATCAAAATTTACCTTGACCCATTAGAGGTAAAAGCAAAAGGCTTCTTAATTTTTGTGTGTGTTCATTTTTAAGGGAGTTGCAGTAATGCAGTTAGATAGCAAACCGGGAAGGATTCTAACACGGAGAAAGCAAAGAGAAGACACGATAGCAAATGTATTAGAAAGTAACCGAATGAATGGCAGATTTTGTCCTTCCTGTTTAAAATGTCAGCATTTTCTATGGTTTTCTGCAAGGGAAACTAGATTTGTTTATATTCCGGTAGGCGCAGCTGCTTTTTCACATGGGGGTTAAAATACTGGGTTGTGAGTCAAATTAGACTAAACCATTCTGACTTTGGCTGCTGTTTCTTTCTAATTTATTCTGACCTTCCCTTTTTTGGCACCAAGAAAGGCTCGAGTATCTTGTCTTCTGGCTGTGAGAACACAGCATATGGTTTGCTTGAAGGTTTTGTTCACCACTTACCCATTAACCTGACAGTGGGAAGTGCTTAGGGGCAGAAAACAGGAGTCACAGTGGGACTCTCACCTCAAGTACAAAAATACACTTGCCCCCCGCCAAAGACGTACTTGAAGTTGATCTTTAAGTTCAAGAAAATCAGACGTGAAGGTTGCTACTCACACTTTTCCCTTATGGTTTCGAGAGATTCTTTCATTAAACTACTTCATCATCAATTAATTAGATATGATTATTTCCCCACAGAAAAAAGAGTACAAGGAAAAAAAAAACCCACAACAAACAGAAGCTTAAAACAAGTATTTATGCTCTGCTTAGGTTCTAGGAAGAGTGTTTTCGTTTCGTGATTAAATCCTAAGTGACGCTTCACTGGCCTTTAGCTAAGTAATTCCCAAGCAACTCTGCCCTGCCTCCTTCCACACCTCACACCTCCTGGAAGGAATTTATCAACAGCCAGTGTTTCTATCAAAAATTTGTGGAAAATAATTGTACTCTGTAGCTGAATAATCTCCAGATGATGACTAATTTAGTCACAGAGAGTCTTTGGAAACCAGTGAGAAATAAAACTCATAAGGGTGTCCAAGATTCTATATAAGTATCTATCCAGCAATCAACCACTCAGATGTTAACTTGGCCTCTTTCATTTCAACCCTGTCAAATTCCCTTTGCTATCTTCCCTCTCTGGGTATGTCGAGTTGTGAAAGAAAGCCTGCATGTGTTAGAGAAACATCATCTGTGGGAATAAGGTTCTTCTAATAGTAGATAACACTGCTTTTTCTTTTCAAAGCTGACAGATAACCATTAAAAAATTATGGTCAACTCACCATCACCACCAATACAGCTTCTTCTTGCCGCAGATTACACAGACTGCAAACTACATTCTTTCCCTTCTGGAACATTTATCTCATCTGTCTTCTGCTTTATAGCCCTACTGATTGGCTTATAAAGTAAACTACTCTTACCAGGATAGGTAATGTTTCCATTCATCTACTCATTCAGAAGGTATTTTGTGAACACATTTACCAATCACTGTGCGAGTGGATTTATATTATTTTAAATAACTAATACTTCCACAGGGTATGTATTCTTATTCTTATTTTATCCACAAAGACCTAGGGCTCAAATAAATTAACCTGTTAGACCAACTGTGATGCCAAAGCTGGTGCTTGTTCCTCTACATCAGGCGTGCTCAAACTAAGGCCCGCGGGTCACATGCAGCCTACCAAGGACATTTATCCGGTCCACCAGGTGTTTTTGCTGCCGCTGCCTGTCCTGCTTAGCAGCCGACTCGTCCCAGGGCCTGCAGTCTGGCACTTCAATGGTCTGAGGGACAGTGAACTGGCCCCCTGTTTAAAAAGTTTGAGGACCCCTGGTCCACATCATACAGGACAGAAAAGGGCAGTCGATGATTAGCTGTAGTTTTTTTACATTTTATGCTAACACTCCCAGGCCTGTCCAGCTTAGTAAAGGAAATGGGAAAATCTGTTCACTTGTCAAATGTGCTCTTTTGAAAAAAAAAAAAAAATTGAAGTTATACAAATATTTGCCATTCCCTTGACTTATGTAATCTAGACACTAATGAACACAAAATGAATTTTTGCTTTTTAGCTTATTTGCCTTGTCATTAGCAAAAACATTATGACAAATTCCATCTGTAACATAAACAAACCTGAGCTATTTCCAAGTCCAGAAAATGTGAAGCTAGTGCTGAATCTCAGGGCGAGACTGATTTTTACAACTGTCTGCCTCTCTGAATCAGGCCTCTTCTCTGTTTGGTTTCATTTCGAAATCATGAAATGAACGTACCGTCCTCACTTCCAGCCATCTGTTGGCAGCTGAGAGAAATAAGTAGGCTATGTTGTTTGTGTCCGTCAGTTCCAGCATACGTTGTTTAAATCTGGTTTCATGCCTGCAGACAACCAAAATATTATGATGTTAGCCACACAACAGAAGAAGTAATAAAAAACAGTCACACTTACTACTACAGTATTTACTCAACATAGTGACACACTGATGGGATGGGATGACTGGTAAATAGACTCCTGCTTCGAAATAAAGACCAGCCAGCTGCTACTGCCCTGCAGCATTTCTGGTAGAAATGGTGTGGTCAAAGGTATCTTTCTTTTTTATATCTGTAGTAGGAAAAGGAGTCCTTCTCATGACAAAGTTTTTTTTTTTTAAGATTATTTTATAAGTTTCCAAATAATTATTATGGTCATAAAAACAGGGAATGGTTTTTACATAGTACATTGCAAGGGTCTTACGAAAACCAGAGTTAAGTTGTACAGAAATGCAACACATTCGACCCACTTTTTATGGGTTTATTTTATTTTTCCAAATGATGCAGTTAGAATTGGGAGAGAGATACTCCCAGAAAGACAGAAAACTATGCATTTGGGACATGCAATCAGGTATGTTTAAAATTCTATTTTGTCTTTTGTTTCTAGGAACCAAAGAATAAAAATTAGGGTGGCAAAGAAGTAGGGAAAGGGTCCCGCCGAGAAGGCAAATGTTCTTGTTAAATAAGACATTTAAATCGCCTTATTAGAACTGTTAAATTTTAAACTATTTGTAAGGATGGTCAGTGCATAAAGGGAACTCTTGGTCTGTGGTACTTTTCAGTACTGTGATATGTACGTTTAGATAGTGATCCCCAACAAATTCAGTTCATTCTGGGTGTTCAACATAAACATGCCAAACGTGTAATTTATTTTATAAATTGCACTGCTAATAAAAGACTTAGCTACTGGAATATGTGAGCAACTGTCTCAAAGAAACTCGTGCTATGTGGTGAAAATCTTTTCTAAACCACAAAGATAATCTCTTTTCATTTTCCAATTATTTTTCCCAAATAACAGACACAATGGAAAGCAAGATAATATATTGAAAATAACCGGTATGAAGACTGAAGACATTGCCAATAAAAATCTGGTTCACTCACTCTCTGCAGTGATGGCTTGTCTCATATAGACCTCCAATTTGTGTGCTATTGTAAGAAATGATGAGATTTCATCTGACAGCATGGCAGTGATTCCTGTTTGATGAAAGACTGTTCCAATGCTCCCTCCCACTCACCCCCACCAAATCTTCAAATAAAATGGCAAAATTTTATAATAAACCATTACTTATGTCAAAGAAGGAAGTCTTGGGTGGGGCGTTCACTTGGCCTACTGAAGCAGTCCATACAGGCCAATATAAAGCAGATACTTGATGTCCATCCAATCAATCTGATCATTCCAATATGGCCAACTAAATAGACAATTCACTTGGACAGCAAGATCTGATATACAACAATCAAAGCTTTGGAAATTAGAGCCAAACAATTATCTAACTGTGAGTTATGTATCCTTGACCTAAATGCCACGCACAGAATGACCTGGCTGAATGGCAATGCACTGGTATGAGACCAAGCCATTCAGAGAACATTCTTCCCCTCCAGATGATCCTTTTAGGGATGAATATAGTAACTGAAAGTTGGGGAGGAGGAGGTTATAGTATTATGGGATTTACTGAGCTAGTGGACAAGAACTATAAAGATATGTATGTGTGTGTAAGATCTTTTTTTTTTTTTTTTGATACTTGCTAACTACATGCTAGGTATATCCATCAGTTGAGAGGCATTTAACAAGTTCAACTCTAAGTGAGACATTATGCTAGACACTGGGGGTTTCCATATAAACAAGATGCAGTCTTCTCTCTTGAGAAGCCTGCAGTCCAGGGAAGGACAGCATCAACAAAGATGGTGCAACACACCCTATAAGGACCCTGTGCACAAAATGCTGAATGAACACAAAGAAAGGCAATGACTTGCACTGACTAGAGAATCAGGGCAGGAGGAAATGGAGTCAGGGTTCAGGAGAGAGGAAGCAAGATTTTACAAAAGATAGGGAAGATGATCTGAGATAGGTTTTAAGAGATGAGCTGATCTTTTTAGGAGAACAATGCATTCCAAGTAGCAGGAAAAACAAAAGCAAAGGCACAGACTCAAGAAAGCCCCATATGTGCAGGGGGCTGGAGACGTGTTCCTCTCCTTAGAACACAGTGGAGATGGAGAGGCTGGAGATGACACCAGTTGGATTAAAGTCAGTGGACTCCATTTGATATGAATATCAAACACTCGGTTCTGACAAAGGGCTTCATCTAAGACTCTTCTGACTCTTCCTTTCATTTTGGGATATTATTTCTGATACACTCTTAAAGAGTTTGTAAATGGAGCTGGCAACAGTTTGAGGCAGCACTGAGAGGGGAGGGGTGAAAATGCAGTGAACATTCTTTCTGCGTGTTTCTATTTGGCAAGAAACCTTCTGTTTTCCTAATGGAAACTTTGACACACTCAGTCTGTATCTTTTCATCCACATCCAGCTCATCTTCTGAACATTCTTAGACCTTTATTCTGTCAGACACACACAAAAAAATAGGAAAGGTCATTGAAATCTCAAATCTAATTTAACTGTGATACTTCGTGGTAAACTACTTGAGGGAGTTGCTTCATGTGAGTACACCACGAACCCTGAACGCAGGGGAGGAAAAGCAGCCTAATCAGTAAATACTAACTTTCCAAAAGAGCTCAAGACTCTGGGGACTGTGGGTAGTTAAAAAAAAAAAAAAGAAACAGATGGATGGAAAAGAATATATTGGACTCTTGACTACAAGCACCACATGTAAAGATTCTAGAATTTTATTCACAGCACCCAAGTCACCTCCACATTTACAAGACTTATTCTGATTTAAAGAATGTTGATATTTGTAGTATATATTTATTTTAAAATGAACTCAGGAAGATCTAAACTGGACAAGGACCATGCAGGTACTTCTAGATAGAAGGTGGGTTATCTTTGGTTTCTTCCAACTTTAATTCAAGCCTTGAAGGCTAACAGAATATTTTGTTCTTTGATCAGCTACCTACAATTTTTCCTAAGTAAAGTTAGCCATAGTAATGCTAAATTTTGCCCATGTGTCTAGTGAAGAAGTTTAATTAAAAATCTTGACCTTGACACCTGGTCGGTTTCCTCTCTCATTTTAAATCTCCCTTCTTCCCATCACAATGCTCTAGCTCATTCCTGTTCCTGTCACTCTCAGATGACCTCACTCAGTCTCTTGGGGCAAAAACAGAGGCTGTTATATACTGAACCCATCAACTTCCTGTTGTTTCATCTACCAGCTAGCCTGAATCCATTCACATCCTTTCCTTGGCTTTGTAGAAGAGCTATGTACCAAATACTATTCAAGATGAGCTGGTCTTTCTATTTGGCACCTGAACAAATTCTTACTAATCTGCTCTGAAAATTTGTTCCATCAGTTGTCCCATCCTGCTAATATCTCGACGTTTCCCCTCCAATCTTTAAAAATGTCAACCTCATTATCTTCTTAAAAATAAAAAAGACAAGATATAAGATCATATCAACAGCAAAAGTGATTGTTGACCTTCTCTTTCCCAATTTGGATACCTGTAATTTCTTTCTCTTGCCTGATTACTCTGGCTTATGACTTCCACCACTATGTTGAATAGAAGAAATGATAATAGGAATCATTGTCTTATTCCAGTTCTAAGTAGGAATTCTTCCAATTTTTCTCCATTCAGTATGAAAAATGTCATATATGGCTTTTATAATTTTGAGATCTATTTCTTCTATGCCTTGTTTCTTGAAACCCCAAAGATTTTGCCAAGAGACTCCTGGAATTGATAAATACATTCAGAAAAGTCTCAGGCTACAAAATCTATGTGTACAAATCAGTAGAATTCCTACACACCAACATCAGTCAAGCTGAGAATCAAATCAAAGACTCAA
Source organism: Galagoides demidoff (assembly GCA_963574575.1). Taxonomy (NCBI): domain Eukaryota; kingdom Metazoa; phylum Chordata; class Mammalia; order Primates; family Galagidae; genus Galagoides; species Galagoides demidoff. The sequence goes on from CAUYQV010032428.1 coordinate 31,095, forward strand.
TACATTTCACAATAGCAACAAAAACAATAACAAAAACCTAGGAATATATTTAGCCAAGGAGGTGAAAGACCTCTACAGGGAGAGCTACAAAAACTGAGGAAGGAAATCACAAAGGATATAAACAGATGGAAAAAAACATTCTGGGTTGGCAGAATCAACATTGTTAAAGTGTATGTACTACCCAAAATGATTTATAGATTCAATGCAATCCCCATTAAAATATTAATTTCATTTTTCACAGGGCTAGAAAAAACTTATATACTTTGTTTGGCATCATAAAAGTCTTCAGAAAGCCAAAACAACCTTAAGCAAAAAAGAACAATTGTGAGGTATCATTTTACCAGCCTTCAAGCTATATAACCAGCTATAGTAACAAAACAGCATGGTACCAACACAAGAACAGAGATGTAGACCAATGAATCAGAACAGAGAACCCAGACATAAAACCATCCTCATATTGCCATGTGATCTTTGACAAAGCAGACAGGAACATACTGGGGAAAAGAATCCCTGTAAAATGGAAAATTGTATAGCCATATGTAGATTACTGAAATAGGATCCACACTTCTCATTGCTCACAAAAATTAATTTGCAATGGACAACAGGCTTAAGCCTAAGGAATGAAATAAGAATTATGGAAGGAACTGTTGGGAAAATGTGAATAGACACTGGCCTAGGAAAAGGATTTATGAAGGAAACCCCCAAAGCAATCATATCAACAACCAAAATAATATATGAGATTTGATCAAATGAAAAAGCTTCTGCACAGCCAAAGAAACAATCAACAGAGTGAATAGAAAACCTACAAAATGTGGCTCGGCCCCTGTGGCTCAATCGGCTAAGGCCCCAGCCACGTACACCGAAGGTGGCGGGTTCGAATCCCCAGCCCGGGCCCACCAAACAACAATGATGGCTGCAACCAAAAAAAAAAAAAAATGGCCAGGCGTTGTGGCGGGCGCCTGTGGTCCCAGCTACTTGGGAGGTGGAGGCAGGAGACTCGCTTGAGCCCAGGAGTTGGAGGTTGCTATGAGCTGTGATGCCATGGCACTCTACCCAGGGGGATAGCTT
>CAUYQV010032429.1:0-20605 GCA_963574575.1 Galagoides demidoff
ACTCCTGGGTTCAAGCAAGTCTCCTGGCTCAGCCTCCCAAGTAGCTGGGACCACAAGCGTCCGCCACAACGCCTGGCTATTTTTTGGTTGCAGCCGTCATTGTTGTTTGGCAGGCCTGGGCTGGATTCGAACCCGCCACCTTGGGTGTATGTGGCTGGTGCCTTAGCCACTTGAGCCACAGGCACCAAACCTACAGTTTAATTCTGTACTTCCTCAGAAATACCAGCATCATTACATGCAGTCCAAGTGTTTGTCCCAAAATGAATGTAATTGGTGATGCCCGGACTCTAGTCACCATTTCTCCAATGACCTTTGTTTCATATGTGGAGCTCAGCTCAGTCCATAGGATTTGTTTAGGCCATAGGAGAGCAACACTGGTACTTTCAAAAATAAAACCAGTATCAAGTGTGGTGGCTCACACCTGTAATCCCAGCACTGTGGGAGGCTGAAATGAGAGAATCTTTGATGCTGGGAGTTTGGGACCAACCTAGACAACATAGTAAGACTCCATCTCTACAAAAAATTTTTTTAAATATAACTTAATAGGTGGGCATTGTGACATGGTAGTCCCAGATACTCAGGAAGCCTCCTGAGGTAGGAAGATCTCTAAAGCCCAGGAGTTCCTGGCTGCAGTGAACTATAATCACATCACTGCACTCTGGCCTGCACTGTACTATTTTAAAAAAATAAAAATTAAAAAATTTTAAATTAAAAACATAGAAACCACATACAATTTGGATAAAAATATGGAAATCCTTAAATACCAAACTATCTTGTCAATCTGGAATGATCATAACTATTCAAAGATAATTCAAGATAATCAAAAATAGGCTCGGCACCTGTGGCTCAATCAGCTGGGGCACCAGCCACGTACACCTAAGGTGGCGAGTTTGAATCCCCAGCCTGGGCCCACCAAACAACAATGATGGCTGCAACCAAAAAATGGCGGGGCGTTGTGGCAGGTGCCTGTGGTCCCAGCTACTTGGGAGGCGGAGGCAGAAGACTCACTTGAGCCCAGGAGTTGGAGGTTGCTGTGAGCTGTGATGCCATGGCACTCTACCCAGGGGGATAGCTTGAGGCTCCATCTCAAAAAAAAAAAAGATAATCAAAAATAACGATTACTATTAATATTAACTCCTAATAAATATTCACATTAATAATGCTTTCCTAATTTTTATTTTATATCACTTAATATTGATACTAAATATTAATAAATAATTAGCAATATCAATGATCTATTATATAAAACATTATATATGATTTTAATAAATTAATAATATTAATAGTAATTTAATATTAATATGGTTGCACATAATTTTTTTCATTTAGTCTTTATGACACAATTATTATAAAGTTTTACAAATGACAAAACTGAGGCTCAAAGAGGCCACAAAATTTGCATAAGGCCCAATATCTGGAAGAGGGTAATGCATTTTCAAATGTAGAAAGGGCAGATTTTGCCAATTCTCCAAGTCATGCCCTATGCTTCAAGTTCACCGCTTCCCTGTGAAACCAAAGATCCTGGAAGACATCAGGGAATAAAGTAAGCCCTCAGTTGATACTAATCATTATTAATTATAATAAAAAAGTTCCAAAATGATAAATTTAAGATCTGATATCTAAGCATAGTTAAACTTCATTTAAAGGAGAAGAAATATATCTTAGAAGGAATAATTTTTGTTTTGTTTTGTTTTGTTTTGTTTTTTGAGAGAGTCTCACTATGTCGCCCTCGGTAGAATGCCGTGGCATCACAGCCCACAGCAATCTCAAACTCTGGGGCTTAAGCGATTCTCTTGTCTCAGCGTCCCAAGCAGCTGGGACTATAGGCACCCACCACAACACCTGGCTGTTTTTTGGTTGTAGTTGTCATTGTAGTTCAGCAGACCCAGCCTGGGTCTGAACCCGCCAGCTCTGGTGTATGTGACTGGCACCTAGCCGCTGAGCTACAGGTGCCAAACCAAACAAATGTTTTTTAGGGTTGTTTTTTTTTTTTTTTTTTGTAGAGACAGAGTCTCACGTTATCACCCTCGGTAGAGTGCCGTGGCATCACACAGCTCACAGCAACCTCCAACTCCTGGGCTTAGGCAATTCTCTTTCCTCAGCCTCCTGAGTAGCTGGGACTACAGGCGCCTGCCACAATACCCAGCTATTTTTTAGTTGTAGTTTGGCCTGGGCCGGGTTTGAACCTGCCACCCTCAGTATATGGGGCCAGCACCCTACCCGCTGAGCCACAGGTGCCGCCAAAAAAAAGTTTTAATTTAATTAAAATCTCAAGCTTAGCAACCTTCAGTTCTTTATCTTCAGATACTAATTTAAAATAATACACTTCCTTTCTTCTTTTCAAAACACAGAAAGTAAAATATTTATAGTCTCAGAAAGTTTGTGGCTTTCAAACTCTTTTTTCAGTCCTTCCAGTTTTCTGATGTTGTGTCAGTAACAATTACTGCAAACTTATGTTTTTAAAGATAGTATTGTGTTTTGGTTTTCTTGGAAAATACCACCATGAAGGTTACACACACACTGTTATCACAATGACGCATCTTCAAGAGGAAGTGGACAAGTTTAATTAGGACCTCCCCCTCATCTTAAAGGTTTGGAAGATTTGGAAACCCTAGCAGTCAAAAATGAAACTAAACACTCCAAAAAGGAAATCTAAACTGCTTCTCTTTCAAATGAGCTAAATGAAAGTTCATCAAAATAACATTAAGAGCTGAAATACGAAAATAGCTAAGTGGTTAATGGTATTCCTTTGTTAAAATGTGTAACAAAAATTTCTATTCCTCAGCTCAAAACTAGTATCTCCTTCAAAGTGGGAATAATTTACTACTTCTTTTAATTACCTGTCTCTAAAAGTCTTAAGAGAAAGAACATTTACTTTGCAGTCAGAAAGTGTGAGTTCTATTTCTTTCCCTGCTACTTGACCAGCTGTGTAAAACAGAGATAGGAACAGGTCCCTTCCTGATTTACAGAGCCATGACTCTCAGACATGATAACATATGTGAAACTGCTGTGCAAGGAACAAGCACAAAGATCACTGGTTCTTAAATGCCTTTGTCCCTGGGGCACACTTTCCACTAACCAGAAATATTTTTGTTTGTCACAACTCAAGGTACAGGTGCTGCCTGGCATCTAGTAGGTGCAGACCAAGGATGAAGCTAAACATCCTACAATGTACAGGATGCCCCACCACACCACAAAAAATCATCCAGCCCAAATGCCAACAGACACATAGTTGAGAAACCCTATCCTAGACAACCACAAGCTACTCCTGGCTTCCCAGCCAATGTCTACAGCCCAGGAAATCCCCTATATGTGCCAGAATACCTGTAACCCTGACACAGAGGTTCACGGTCCTCAGATCCATCAAGAGTGAGAAAGCAGCTAGTCCACAGCACCAGGAAGAAGGAGCTGCCCAGAGCAGAGGGAAGACTCAGAAACACTCATCAAGTTCAAGATTATGAACACCTACCTTCCCTAGATGCCTTCCTGGGAAACCAACTGATGGGAAACATGCTGTCCAGATGGATTGAATGTGGACTGAACAGTAAGTATTTTTTGAGCATCCACCTCCATGAAGAGGATACAGGAAATATGCATCTCTTATTTAATAAATTAAATCCCTGCTATCACCACCTACAAGTCTAGAATTTAGTGGATGACACAACACAAATAACCAAAAAAATCCCAAAATTAAAAATAGTAATAATAATAATCCCAGATAATTTCATTCTTTCAAAATTGTATATGATGCCATGGGGCAGGTAGGATAAAGACATGGATCAGAAGAAATGGAAAGACCTTCGGGGCACAAGGAGAAACAAAAGAAGGAGGGCCAGGGCAAGTATAGTTAACTATATTTCAACTTAACTGAGCACAGAGTATGGTCAAATGTCATCCTGGGTGTGTCTGGGAGGGTATTTCTGGAAAAATTAATATTTGAATTGGTATGCCCTCCCTAATGTGAGTGGTCAGCCTCCCTCACTTAAAAGGAAATTCCTCCTGCCCGACTGCCTTCAAGTTGAGAAATGAGTTTTCCTGCCTCCAGACTCTACTATACAATGAATGTTTATGTACCTCCCAAAATTCCTATGTTAAAGACCTAGCCCCCAGTGAGGCAGTATTGGAGGTAGGGCCTTTGAGAGATATTTAAGTTTAGATGAGGATGAGACTCTCAGCATAGGAATAGTCTCCTGATAAGCAGAGGAGAGACCAGAACTTCCTCTCTCTCTGCCATGTCAGGATATAGCTAGAAGACAGTGGCCTACAGCTACCTACAAGCCAGAAAGACAGTCCTCATGAGAGCCCTAGCATTCTGGTACCCTGGACTCAGACTTCCAGCCCCCAGACAGTGACAAATAAACTTCAGTTGTTTAAAACATCAATTCTATGGTTTTGCTATAAGAGTCTGAGCTGACTAAGAAAGACTCAAACAGAAACATAGGTTTTTCCTGTATCTCAAGTCTGCTGGCCATTTGGCCTCAAATGATAAGATCACCCATCCTGTTCTCCAGCCTTCAGACTCAAACTGTAAGTACACCACCAGGGTTCAGGTTTTTCCAGGGCTACATGGTTCACCAGGGTTTCCAGCTGGCCAGCTGGTCAACTCACCCACCCTACAGATTTTGGGACTTGCTGGCCTCTGTAATCTTGTGAGGCAATTCCTTATAATAAATAAATCAATCTTGCTGGTTCTATTTCTCTGGGGAACACTGGAAAACAAATTATGGTATGAGGAGTGGAATTCTAGAGGGACAGAATTTTAAAAATGAGTTTTCTAAATTGGCTCTGGGGTTTCTGGAACTGGCTCTCAAGTATGATTAGATTTAAAGACACTAATGACACTATTTATAGTAGTAAAGAGCACTATAATACACAGCATGAGCTGGCAGTAGAGGTATGCAAACATTACCAAAAGATACTCCTAAACACCCACTTAAAAGAAGCAAAGACTTGCGTGGCAACATATATGGTACTTTCAAATATTTTCTCAAATTAAAGACTCTAATAACATTGACCAGTTTATCCTATAGTGATGAAAGAAAATGATGAGCTCAGGATCTGCATGAATAATGTGAAAGCTTCTGTATAAGCCCTATGGGAGATCCTTACTTCCTGTAGCTGCACAGATATAAAGTTCATGAAGATCAAACACAGAATCTCACCTTACAACCAGTTGAGTCACAACACAAGTTGAGTTTTCAGGCCTCTACAGTGTCTGCTGTTAAAATGACAGCATTGATGGGAAAGTACCAGAATCCTGAAAGTTGAAATGAGGAATATGGGAAAGCCCTGATGACCCAAGGAACCCTAAATTGATGAGTCTTCTTTGCTGGCAAAAGAGGTATCTCCACCCTGGTATGAGAGAACTAACCCCCACATTGCCTAGGAAATTGTACTGGCATCCCATGAGGAATGTGCCTTGAAAAACAATGATGAATCCCCTAAGGTCCTACCTCCTCTACTCTTCTCTATTTATAGACTGGACTCAACCAAATAGGCCCTTTGTAAAGGTAAGGTACAAAGTGTGGCCCAAGAGGAGGGGTACTATGCTCCAAAACACTACTTGAGCCTTCTAATTTATACAAACAGAAATCCAGGGAACATGTGTTAGACATTAACAGTGTGAGATGGTGGTGGAAGGAACACAAAAGTTGAATCAAGCCAAATTTATAGACATGAGCTCACTACTTAGAGATTCTGCATTTAATGTTGAGCTCAAAGAGGTAGAAAGGGCTCTACCAAATTGGTCAGTTGGTTGGCTGAAACATGGTCTAAGAAGTGGTTCTTGGTGAGCAAGTTAGAAATACTACATTTATCTTGGTTTAATGGTGAGGAAATGATTCAAAGATTTAAGGAGATTGAACTAATAAACCTTTCATTTAAGATCTACTCTAGAATAGGAGCAAGGGGGCCCAGAAAACACATCTTTCACCACTAGGACTGAGAGAAACAAATTTGCCAGAGGAACTCCAATCCCTTGAAGAGCTCTGTGATCGCTCTTCTCTGTAGGCCAGACTTTAAGGTAGCAACTGCAGGTACTGAATTAGGAAACCTAAATACAATGGGAAGAACTTATCCTAGGGTGGCAGGGGCCAAGTGATGGCACACAACAGCCAAAGTCAAGGTAGGTATGATTACCATAAGGAACAGCAAAGTCAAAGCAGCAATCAGAATAGTCTGACTCAGGCACACGTAAAGCACTGGTTATTTCTAGAAATAAAATAAGAAATCTAAATTCTTTGTTGTTGTTGTTTATTTGTTTGTTTTGGCAATTGTATCATTTTTATTACTAAATCATAACTGCATACATTAACGCATTTATGGGGTACAATGTGCTGTTTTATATACAATTTGAAATACTTACAACAAACTGGTTAACATAGCCTTCATCACGCTCTCTTAATTGTTGTGTTAAAACATTTATACTCTACACTTACTAGATTTGACATGTACCCTTATAAAATGCACCATAGATGTGGTCCGACCAATTACTCTCCCTCCTCCTCCTCCTTTTCCCCCTTTATCTTGGGCTGTAGTTGGGTTATAGCTTTCATATGGAAGTGTGGGTGATTATATATTGAAGGAAACCTACTAAATTCTTGATTGACCTACGTAATCAGAAAAGTTATAGGTCAAGTGAACAAAAATCTAATCCGAATCCTAACAGTAGAGAGTCACAGCCCCACCATCATTTCTAGACTTAAGCCAGTTAACAGAATAAAACCTTTGGAATTAGGGGGACACCAGGTCTCCCTGAAAAAGTTTGCTGTACACTGCTTAAAACTTAGTGTTGTATTCATCCCAACCTTTCCTTGGGATGCTACAACCTTTTGTCAAGGTAACTGCACATTGGGGAAAAGGAAACAATCAGACCTTTCTAAGACTACTAGACACTGGTTCTCTACTGACACTAATTTTCCAGGAGACCCAAAACATGAACTTGGTCCCCCTTCATAGTAAGGACTTATGAAGGTCAGATAATCAGTAATGTTTTAGCTCAGGTCCATCTCACAGTGCGTACAGTGGATCCCTGAATCCTGTCATTATTTCCCCAATTCTAGAATGCACATGAACAGATATAATCAGCAGCTCATGTAATCTCCACATTGCTTCGCGGACCTGTGGAATGAGGGCTATCATGGTAGGAAAGGCCATGTGGAAGCCACTACAACTGTCTATACCCAGGAAAACACCAGAATCAAGACCATATTCCTGGAAGACTGAAGAGACTACTACCACCATTAAGGATTTGAAAGACACAGGGCTAGGGATTCCCATTACATCCCCATTCAGTTTGCCTATTTTCTCTGTGCAGAAGACAGACAGATCTTGGAAAATCACAGATGATTATTATAAGCTTAAGCAAATGGTGTCTCCAATTGGAGTTACTGTACCAGATGTGGTTTCATTGCTTGAGAAAATCAACACATTTCTTGGTACATGGTAAGTAGATATCGATTGGACAAATGCCTTTTTTTTCTATTCCTGTCACTTAGGACTACCAGAATCAGTTTGCTTTCAGTCAGCAAGGCCACTGATACACCTTCATTGTTTACCTCAGTGGCATATCAACTTTCCAGCCCTATGCTTTTCCCTTCCACAAGATTTGTATTTGTATTTGTTCCTTACATGGATTACATTATGTTGATTGAACCTAATAAGCAAGAAGGAGCAACTACTCTGGACTTATTAGTAAGACATTTGCATGTCAGAGTGTAAGAAATAAATCCAATAAAAATTCAAGGGCCCTTTACACAATGGCCTTCAAAATATGAAGGTCAGTTATGGCTTCGGGCACCTTCTTCAAGCAAAGAAGAGGCACAAAGCCTATTAGGCCTCTTTAGAGTCTAGAGGCAACTTATTCCTCATTTGGGTGTTATTTCCATCAATTTACCAAATAATCCAAAAAGCTACTAGTTTTGTGGAGAGCCCTAAAAAGGAGAAGGCTCTGCAATAGGTACAGAGTGTTAGAGAAGTTAATCTGCTATTGGACCCTGTGATCTAGCAGATCTGATGATACTTGAAGTGACAGTGGCAGACAGGAATCCTGTTTAGAGCCTTTGAGTCAATCATAGTACAAGCCCTTGGAACAAAGCCATGCAATAATCCACATATTATTTTTCTCTTATTGATAAACACCTGTTGGCCTGCTACTGGACTTAGTAGAGACTGAATGTTTAATTACAGGCTACCAAGTTGCCATGAGACCTGAGGGGTCCATCCTGAACTAGATGTTATCCGACCCACAAAGCTGTAAAGTCAGCCATACACAGCAGTTCTCCACCAATAAATGGAAGTGGTAGATATAAGAAAACCCTAAAGGCGCAGTATGTTATATGAAAAAGTAGCCCAAATGTCCATGGTCTTCATGCCTGCTATATTGTCTTCTCCTCCCAGCCTGCAGCTGTGACCTCATGGGGAGACCAATGATCATTTGGCAGAGGAAGAGAAAACTCAGCCTTGGTTTATAGGTTTGTCATGTGCAGACTAGAGACATTATAACGTTCACAGCACTGCTCTGAGATATAAACGACATGTGTTAGTGGCATGTGATAAACATAGAGAACTACCAGATGAATAGTAGGTGCCCTGTGACTGTTATTTTCCTTCCTTTTCTGCTGGTATGGGCTCAAATTTTTCCCTTCTGGAATAAGAGTATTTAATGCTCCATTGTAGAAGTGAATTTACCATTCCCTACACCAAAATCCCTGTCCCAGACCCCAAGTCCTGGATCCTAAAGATGTCTCCTCACCCGTCCTTGAGATCTCAATGGCTCTAGACCCATCCCAAGAACTCTTGATCCTCCCTGATATGATTTCTTCTATTCCTATGCTGCTTGACTAGAGTATGATCCTAGCACACTGCTGGATTTTCTGCCAAGTCCAAGCTTTTTATCTGAAAAATAAATCTCAATGTTGAACTTTAGGGTCATCTGATAAAGGTAAGAACCAGATCATTCGGTTCCCAACAGCCTCTATCTTGGCTGGGGGAGGGAACTGGGATCATCCTGTGAGAGTGAAGATTTCTCCAGGAGGCTTTTCCTGGTAACAGTCATGGATCCCACAAGAAATCCTTGTAAACCACAGCCTCAGGGTCAACAGTTAATTCCTGGGACTATGAAATGGCCATGAAATCTGCCTTCTGGAAAACCCAGCATTCTTACAGGACTACTCCTTACCCCTCTGCCTTCTGATATTTGATAAGTACCAATAATTAGCCTTTCTTGTGGGGTTTCCCAGGTGAGCAGCTCCTATTTTTTGAGGACAAGAAGGATTCCCCTAAGTAAATCACAATGTTATCATTTCTTGCTTATTAGTTTCCTGTCAGTGAGTGTGAATCTTCATTCTTCCTTCTCAACGAAACCATTACCACTAACAGTGTATTATGCAAACAAATACATCTTATAAACATATTACAAATACATCTTATAAACATGTTCTAATAACTTCATTCTGTTCAGCAATTCTGTTTTCTCTTGTCAGCTGCCTACCCTGATCTCACCAGTGAAGGTTCCAAGGTTCCAAATATCATCATCCCTACCCTACTTCCTCCCTCTCAACAGATGATCTAAGAAAAGAGTATGTAGGAGTCTACAATCAAAAACTCCCAACTTCCCTCTCCTCCACTCCTAATGTCTATAATAAGGTAATAAATAGTAACTAGGAAATCCATAGCTCTACAGAAGAACCCTGTATCTTGATCTTAGTAAAAAGCCCTTTTGAGAAATCTGGAAGCGATCCTTTGGTGGTGGTGAAGGCTCAGAGCAACATTACCTGGGAGAGAAAGGGAAAGTTAGTCAACCATTAACAAAAACGACATGCTTCCTTACTCTTAGCAAAGTCATCACTCAGAAACTGTCACAAAGCAAGCAATGGGGCTTGCTGCCCAATGCGCATAGAAGCCAGTAACATGCCCTGGTTTCTTAGAAGAGAAGAAGATTTGTTGCGAGTAAATTGGCAAGGAGACAGGAGGAAATACATCAGTCTCCCTGAGCTGGGAGCTGGAGCAGATTTTATAGGCAGTGTGAAAAAAGGCATGATCTAATTGGATCTTGCCATGAGGTGATGCTGCAGCTCACTTCTTAATTTAGTCTCTGTTCCTTGACCCAAGAACTTTGGTTCCACCTGTGGTTTCACAGTTGGGTCATCTGGGGATGCTCAGGTTATCTAACTTGCTGCCTAGGGGTCCATGGCATATAAAAAACAACTCACAATCATATAAAAAACAACTCACCATTTTACTACACAAAGTTGAACTGGATTGGGCTAGTTCTGCAGTTACATGAAACTGTAAGGAAGGAGGTACCACAGTGCTGTGTCACCAAGTCTGCAGTGGGGAGGGATCTCAGAAGAAGTCAGGCCACATTAAAGTTATAGCATTTCCTTAAAAATTCTTTGTGTTTCCTATTTCCCAGCCTTTCATTCATTCATTTAACTATATGTATCAAAACTATGTGCCAGTACTCATCTAAGTAGTAAAGATAGCAGTGCCCAAAAGAATAGCCAACAATCCCTCTCATAGCTTATATTCTACAGGGAAGTAAATGAAATACACACATACACATGCACATGTCAATGTATTCATCAGAAATAGGAGGGAAGGGGAGTTCTGGCAGGGAAAGAAGTTGTTAGAACTATAAATAAGATAGTCGGGAAAGCCCTTTCTGGTAATGTGCCATATGAGTAAGTCCTGAAAGAATGAGGGAGTTGACCATGCTGATATCTGCGAGAAGACCATTACAGAGGAAAAGCAAGAGCAAAGGCTCTGAGCCAAGAAATAGTCTGAGGTATTAAAGGAAGATGAGAAAAATAGAAATGGCAAAGAAAATAGTGATGCAACAGGGCAGAGATAATGTAAGTGCCCTTTTTCTTCTTCGTCCTCTTAGCCTTTCTAACTCAGCTGACTCTTTAAGACCTGGCTCCGATGATGCTCCTTCCAAGAAGTCTTTTCTCAGTCTCCCTCCCCAAATTGGATAAGTAACCCTTTTTTGTACTCTCATGGCCCTCCAATGTTGTCTTACAGAACTTACCACACTGTATTGTAATAATCTGTTTATCATATCCTTAGCAAGTGCTCACAAAATATTTCCTTAAAAAATGAAAGGATAGACAAATAGATAGATGTATGGATGTGTGGGTGGGTGGATAAATGTTCGGTAGATAGAATGGAATGATATAGACAGTGAATGGAAGTAGTGAAGACAGTCCCTGAGGCTAGCTGGAAAAGGGGGTGGCAAAAGAAACAATGAGAACAGGCAGGTGTTTGAGACATAATAGAAGTAAAATGATAAATAATACCTGGCAACTTTATAAATGTTGAAGTGGCCAAGGAGAAAAAGGACTTTAAATGATCCCATAGGTTCTGGTAACTGGAAGGCTTAAGAGAAATAGAAACTCTTAAAGGAGGACCTACTTTGGAAGATATTTTTTATAACAGCTGTGTCAGATTTAGTCGTATATTTTAACGGCCCTTTATTGAGCTTTTCCTAAATGCCATGCCCTGTGCTAAGTGCTGGTAAAGCAAAGCAAGATAAGTCATGATCTCTGGCCTCAAAAGATCATAGAATATAGGCACGAGACCATACCAAGCAAGGGCATAGCACTGCTGTGCTGGAGTAACTCTGGAGGGCACTATCACATAGTGTACAGTAGGACCCGCAGAGCTTTGAGCTCCGAAAGTTGGCAGCATGGCATGGGACAAAATGCAAAACCTCTAAGTCAAATAATCCTAGATTCCACCTCTGCATTGAAATATCAAGGACCTTAAGAAAACAATTTAAACTCTCCAAGCTTGACTCCCCTGTCTTGTAAACACTGACAATAAACCCTATTGTATAGTGTTGTTAAGAAAATGTGATGGGATGATATATGATTAAACACCCCAAAATGAATCCTTGGAATACTAGGAGACTTAGCAGTATCATTTTGTTTCCTTCTTCTTTTTTTTTCTTTTTTTTTTTTTTTATTGTTTAGGATTCATTGAGGGTACAAAGAATTAGGTTCAACTGATTGCATTTGTTAGGTAAAGTTCCTCTTATAATTGTGTCCCCAAGAGGTGTGTCATATACCTCATATACCGTGATTCCCCATCCCCTTCCCCGCCTCCCCCCTCCGGCTCCCTTATTCCCCTACCCTCCACCTTATATTAGATCATCTACTGACTTCATATTAGAAATGAGTACATTGGATTCTTGCTTCTCCATTCTTGTGATGCTTTACTAAGAAGAATGTGTTCCAGTTCCATCCAGGTTAATACAAAAGATATAGTCTCCATCTTTTTTAGTGGCTGAATAATATTTCATGGTATACATATATCACAGCTTCTTAATCCAATCCTGGGTTGGTGGGCATTTAAGCTGTTTCCACAATTTGGTGATTATAAATTGAGCTGTGATAAATAGTCTAGTGCCAATGCCCTTATGATAAAGTTATATTTTCTTCTGGCAGAAGCCCAGTATGGGATTGCAGGATCAAATGGGAAGTCTCATTTGAGTTCTTTGAGAATTGTCTATACTTTCTTCCACAAAAGGTGTATTAGTTTGCACCAACAGAGTATTAGTTTACACCAACAGTGTAAAAGTATTCCCTTCTCTCCACATCTACGCCAGCATCTGCAACTTTGGGACTTTGTGATATGGGCCATTCTCACTGGGTTTAGGTGATATCTGGGGTAGTTTTGATTTGCATTTCTCTGATAATCAGAGGCTATGAGCATTTTTTTGTATGTCTGCTAGCCATTCATCTGTCGTCTTTAGAGAAGGACTTCTATCTTTCTTAGTTCAAAGTTAAGCAAGCAGCAGGGTTGCATCATGGGTCTCAAGGACTACTCCGATTTTACATCATTCTCACTTGTAGACATACATACAGTTTCATTTATACATTCTGTATCTTCCGTATAATGGTCTGCACTGACATTTTAATTATCCGAAGAAAATATCTCAAATCTCAACATCTAGAGATGAAATTATGTTAAAAGAGTACAAGGGGAAAGAGAAAAAAATACCAAACTACTTTGTATATTCAGCCCACTTAAAAAATAAAAATAATTCTGAAAGTTTTGTACTTGTTCCTAAAGTTCACTTATATGGAACTCATTGGGATTGCTGAAGTGTTTGCATTCAATCACTGGCAAAGCCAGGTAGAGAAATAAAATATATCTTCAGTTTGTGCAATCTCTGTCATTGAAACAGTTCTTCCTTTTATAGCTGAAGATCTGTTTTGATACTGAATATTTATAGGGTGGCCTTACTGAAATCTCAACCACATCTGTTACGGGAGAAGTTTGGGTGTCAGGGGACAGAATCTACTTGAATGTGGACACCCTTTTGACCTGAAAGCTAGGTAGAGGCAGGCTCAGCTAATGCAGGCCTTTTGATAATGAAGGAATACATGGAAATGTGCCCATAACAAAACAAAACCAGGGCTTTGAGGGTTTTGTTGTTGTTGTTGTTGTTGTTCCACAAAGAATAGGGTCAAAACTAAAAGGAATACACACATCTCACATAGAGAAATTTTCTGTAAAAAGTTATCCCAGTGGATTAGTATATTTGGCATCAAGTCTTTCAGGAGGAAAAACTGGTTTCAATATTCCTAAGTGTCAAAAAAGAAATAAAGCCAGAGCCAGACAGAAGGTAAAGGAGGGTACATTTTATTCAGAGACTGGGTTCAATTCTAAAGATAACAAGGATGAGAAGGGATTTATAGCCAAGAAGTGGGGCAAGGGTCAGTAGATGGAAAGTTATGAAGAAGGAACATCAAAGATTACAAAGATTCTGGCAAAAGTGGCTAGATAAAGTTCCTCCTGAAGGCAAGGCAGGGTTAATCAGATATTGAAGGTAGAGAATGGGAAATCTGATCAAAGGTGAAGACCCAGCAAGATTCTTACTAAAGATGTACTAAATGCAATAGTGCCTAAAAGTGAGGTGTGGTCAGATAGGAAATTCAGAAAAGCATGACTCAAGTTTAGTTAAAGAGAGAGTCTTTGAAGCCAAGTGTGAGAGACCAAACTGAACTTAACACTGAGCCTCCCAACAAGGGGCACCCCTGACAGTTGAGCAGAGAAGACCCAGCGTCATCCAGCAGCCACCGGAGGCCTCAGAGTTGTCAGTAATGAAAAAAGTCTAAGCCCACTATTTCATTATTCCAAAGGAAGGGCAAGAGTGGCCCTGAGGGGGAGGCCAGGGCCTTTAGTAGGGAGGATTTTGAAGACAGCATGTGGGTAGGACTGGAGAAAGCTTATTTGTGGCTCACCTTCTTGAGACCTTATCCCCCCTCCCCACATCCCAGGAGTTCACTCAAAGTCTCACCTAAGGATTCTATCAGCCCAACTTCCAACTTACATGAACTTACATGAACTTTTAGGACACTTACATGAACTTTACAGTAGAACAGCTGCTTAAACATCATCAGAGTTATGTATTCTATCCATAAAAGTGACAAAAGTCTTCAGAAAGAAGATTGTAGAGAACTAAGGTGCCTACAAGTGAAGACCACACAACTTAAAAACAAAATTTTACCAAGGGTCCTCAAACTTTTTAAACAGGGGGCCAGTTCACTGTCCCTCAGACCATTGGAGGGCCAGACTGCGGGCCCCGGGACAAGTCAGCTGCTAAGCAGAACAGTCAGTGGCAGCAAAAACACCTGGCGGGCTAGATAAATGTCCTAGGCAGCCACTTGTGGCCCGTGGGCCGTAGTTTGAGGACAAAAGCCATAAGCTGATGTAATTCTCTACCCACTTCCACAGAGGGGATATGTCAGGCAAACTCACTGAAGGACCAAGAGATCAGTCCATCACATGTGAGTTGTTATGTCCTCCCTACCTCGGAATGGAGGTTGCGGGACACCTTACATAGCACGTGAAACCACTCCTGGGTGGTCTGGGGAGTCAATTGATGGGATTTAGATCCTCCCTAAGGTCCAGCAGCACTGATGCTCCTAAAGAAGCTACCAAGGGAGAGAGAGAAGGAAAAGGTGAGGAGGAAGGTCTTAGCATTGGGGGTAGGGGGGGAAAGGATACAGGGGAACATATTTTGATGATTGACCTACCTCCCTGGCATGGCAGCAACTACTGCTCGGGAATGTAATTAAAAAACAAAATCACCTGCCAACCCAGAGAAACTTCACCACAAAAAAAGAGAAAGGAAGCAGTTTTATTATTCAGTTAAGTATTAAGACAGGATGTGATGGGCATAATCCACTAATGCAATTGTGAAGACGGAAAGAGATCTCATCCTTTTATACATCCAAGTACATGCAACTGACTCCATACACATCCTCAAGTTAAGCGATAGCCCGTACTCCAGTAAGAGGACTTGACAGCAACATTTGTCTTACATAGTGCCTCTTAAATTCACCCAATGATTTTTATAGCCACCATGTTTGCTACTTGACTTTATCCAAAGGAAAAATAAATTTTTCATACATTTCTCATAGGAGGTAGAGTAGCAACTTGGAGTCAGGTTGACTGAAGTTAGGCCTACTTCTCTCCCACAGACTCTGGGACATAGGGGCACTATCTCCTTTGATAACTACTCTTTAAAAAGAAAAGAATCCCAGGTTTCTGAATCCCAAGGCCTGAGGGAAACCTCCCTGGGTTGTAAATTAAAAAAGAGGCTTAGTTAGCTTTGGAAAGTGTTTACTGACATCTCAGAGGGGCAGAGAGAGAACTCACCATTACAAATTTTTTTAATATAAATGCTCTAAGAAAAGCAGGAGGGAGTCTTTTTTCCTATGTCATCAGGGAAAAATTGTTTTACGTTTGTATTTTTAGAGTTCATCTGCCTTATTTTCAGTTCCTCAAACTGAAGATGAGACACTCATTCCCATGCAGAATTACATTCAATCCTACAATAAATATTAGCTCATTCAACCACACAACATTGTTCTAAATACTGGGAAAGGATAGTAAACAAAATAAAGAAAGCCCTGCCTTCACAGAGCTTCTATTTTAGCAAAAAGAAACGAACACTATATATATAATGTTAACATCATATAGTAACATATATGATGTGTCAAGAAGAAAAATATAAGAAGAGTAGAGATTATAAAACATTCTGCTGAGCTACAGATGGTGAGCTATCAGGACAGCATCTCAGAACTTTCAGTGTTCCTCAATAGGAGGACTGCCTTGCAACCTTGGCCCTCAGGGGCAGAGAGTGAGGCTGGTTTTGGTACACTTGATAAGTGGGCAGCCACTTCAGGAGACAGCAACAAGTGCTTTCCTGGAAAAGCCTCTGCTTAGCCAAGGTGAATGGTTTAAAGGGTCATTTAAGTGGGCTGAGAAGAGATTCAGACTCTCAACTCTGTAGGGTTTGAGAGCAAAGTCAGCAGAGGCCTCCAGTCTCCATCTCATACAGCTTTATCAGCATTGTGATTAGCATCTCATACCCCAGAAGATCACCTGTTGTCCATACAATATTCAGCAAGATAGATATACTGCTTTATTTTTGGTTTTGTTTTCCTTGTTATTTTTATTTCAACTTTTTCCCCTTAGATTTTTGAGGTTTTTTCTTCCTTCATTTTTCTAGTGTAAATATAATTTTTCATTGTGGCCTTATTTAATAAAGAACTTCATTTTTGCTAGTATTTCTGCCCCTGTTATTTGGATTTTCCCCCAATTTTATCCTGTAAGGTTTTCTGTTTGTTTGGTTTGGTTGGATTTATAGTATTTTTATTTTTCCTCTCTATTTGGTAGAGGTGGGGTACCATGTCTACTCAGGCTGACAAAGGGCTGCTGACCTCAAGGGAACCACCCAACCTAGCACCCCCAGAGGCTGGGGATTTTTAAGATGTGGGTCAAAGTACCCTACTGTACACCTTTGTTATTCCTGTCTCTGTATTTCTGTGCCTCTCTTCTTTTTGTCAATATTCCCTTTTACTCACCCCCTCTCCTTTATCTTTTTTCCCTTCTTGTTCTTCAATCTTCTCATCCTTTTAGTCCTGTACCAAAAGGATTCATCAAAACCTTAGGTCAGAGGCATGGTAATGTAAAGAGCAAGAGGAAATGAAAGGAAAATTAGGGCAAGGAAACAGATAAAAGAAAACATTCATGAAGAAAAAAAAGCAGGAAAATCCTGGCAACATGAAAAACCAGTCCAGAGTAAACCTTTCCCCCAAGGAACCATGAGGTAGCTACTGCAGAGGATTCCACCTATAAAGAAATGTTAGAAATGATAGAAGGGGGATTTAAAATACAGATGATGAAAACAATGAAGGAAATTGCAGAAAAAGTGAAAAATAACCAAAAGGAAATCCAAAAACAGAATCAAGTAAGAAATGAACGATATGAAGAATATAGAAAGGATATAGCAGAGCTGAAGGAATTGAAGCAGTCAATTAAGGAACTTAAAGATGCAACAGAAAGTATCCACAACAGATTAGACCATGCAGAATAAAGAATCTCAGAGGTAGAGGACAAAGGTCTTGAGATATCTCAGTTAAAGAGGCAGAAAAGAAGAGAGAGAAAGCAGAACATTCACTGACAGAATTATGGGACTTTACAAAAAATTCAGACATATGAGTTATAGGTATCCCAGAAGGGGAAGAAGGTCCCAGAGGAATGGAAGCCATACCAGAGAATATTATAAATGAAAATTCCCAATTATCACCAAAGATTCTGACACACTCTTTTCCAAGGGATATCAAACCACAGGTCACCTCAACAGAGACACATTGTGATGAACCTGTCCAAAGTCAAGACAAAAGAAAAGATTTTGCAAGCTGCCAGGAGTGAGTGCCAATTGACCTACAAGGGAAGATCCATCAGGGTGACTTCAGACTTCTCTAATGAAATTTTTAAGCCAGAAGACAATGGTCATCTACCTTTAATCTACTTAAACAGAACAATTTCCAGCCCAGAATTCTCTGTCCTGCTAAGCTAAGCTTTAAAATTGACGGATAAATCAAATCTTTATTGATACGCAAACATTGAGGAAATTTGCTGTAACACGATCAACACTACAGGAAGTACTTCAACCTGTTCTACACACTGACCATCACAATGGACTACCAACAAAGTAAGCACCCAGAAATTAAAGGACAGAACCTAGCTTCCACAGTGATGCAAAAGACAAAACTAAGCAACGGACTTTCACAAAATAAGATGAATAGAATGAATAAGATAATTGATAACTTATCAATTATCTCAATAAATGTTAATGGCTTGAATTCCCCACTGAAGAGTCATAGATCGGCTGATTGGATTAAAAAACACAAGTCATCCATTTGCTGCCTGCCGAAAACACATCTAGCCTTAAAAGACAAACTCAAACTCCAAGTTAAGGATTGGAAGACAATTTTTCAGGCAAACAGAAGTCAGAAAGGAGGGGTTGCAATCTTATTTTCAGATACATGTGGATTTAAAGCAACTAAAGTAAAAAGACAATAATGGTAACTTCATATTGGTCAAGGGAAAAATACAACAAGAAGACATTTCAATTCTAAATATTTATGCCCCCAAGTTAAATACTCCCAGATTCATGAAACAGACCTTAATTAGTCTGAGCAATATGATATCCTACAACACCATAATAACAGAGGACTTTAACACTCCTCTTACAGAGCTGGACAGATCCTCTAAACAGAAATTAAACAAAGATACAAGGGACTTAAATGGGACCCTAGAACAACTGTGCTTGATAGATGTATATAGAACATTCCATCTCAAAGCTAAAGAATATACTTTCTTTTCATTGGCCCATGGAACAGTCTCCAAAATTGATCATATCCTAGGACACAAAACAAACCTCAACAGAATCAAAGAATTAAAATTTTACCTTGTATCTTCTAGACCACAAGGCACTAAAGGTGGAACTCAACTCCAACAAAAACATTCAACCCCACACAAAGGCATGGAAATTAAACAACCTTATCCTGAATAAGAGTTGGGTGCAGGAAGAAATAAAAAAGGAAATCATTAACTTCCTTGAGCATAACACAAGCTAGCAAAACCTATGGGATACAGTTAAAGCAGTCCTGAGAGGAAAAGTTGTGCTTTAGACACCTACATCAGAAAAACAGAAAGAGAGCACATCAACAAACTCACAAGCCATCTTATGGAATTGGAAAAAGAAGAACAAGCTAAGCCTAAACCCCACAGAAGAAAGAAATATCCAAAATTAAATCAGAGATTAATGAAATTGAAAACAAAAGAATCATTCAGAAAATTAATGAAACAAGGAGTTGGTTTTTGAAAAACTAAATAAAATAGATAAACCTTTGGCCAGGATAACAAGAAATAGAAAAGTAAATCTCTAGTAACCTCAATCAGAAATGATAAAGGGGAAATAACAGATGCCACAGAGATAAGAGATCATCTCTGAATACTATAAGAAACTCTATGCCCAGAAATTCGACAATGTGAAAGAAATGGATCAATATTTGTGATTACACCCTCTCCCTAGACTTAGCCAGGAAAAAATAGATCTCCTGAACAGACCAATTTCAAGCACTGAGATCAAAGAAATAATAAAAAATCTCCCAACAACAACAAAAAAATGCCCTGGTCCAGACGGCTGCACACCAGAATGCCATCAAACTTTCAAAGAAGAGCTTATTCCCATACTGCAGAAATTATTCCAAAAAATTGAGGAGGAAAGCATCTTCCCCAATACATTCTATAAAGCAAATATCACCCTGATACCAAAACCAGGAAAAGACCCAACTAAAAAGGAGAACATGAGACCAATTAAAATAATGAATACAGATGCAAAAATTCTCAACAAAATCCTAGCCAATAGATTACAGTTTATCATCAAAAAAATCATACATCATGATCTAGTATGCTTCATCCCAGGAATGCAAGGCTGGTTTGACATATGCAAGTCCATAAATGTTATTCACCATATCAAGAGAAGCAAAAGCAAAGACCATATGGTCCTCTCAACAGATACAGAAAAAGCATTTCATAAAATCCAGCATCCTTTTCTAATTATAATACTGAAGAGTATAGGTATAGGTGGCACATTTCTTAAACTGCTAAAAGCTATCTATGACAAACCCACAGCTAATATTTTACTGAATAGAGTAAAACTGAAAGCTTTTCCTCTTAGAATTGGAACCATACAAGGTTGTCCTCTGTTGCCATTACTATTCAACATGGTGCTGGAAGTTCTAGCCATTATAATTAGGCAAGAGAAGGAAATAAAGAACATCCAAATGGTAGCAGAGGAAGACAAAGTCTCCTTCTTTGTTGACAATATGGTCTTATACAAAGACTCAACCACAAGCCTCCCTGGAAGTCATCAAAAAATACAGTAATGTCTCAGGATATAAAATCAATGTCCAGAAGTAATTAGCCTTTGTATACACCAATGACAGCCAAGATGAGAGGCTGATTAAGGACACAACTCCCTTCACCATAGCTTCAAAGAAAATGAAACACATAGGAATATACCTAACAAAGGAGGTGAAGGACCTCTATAAAGAAAATTATGAAATCCTAAGAAAAGAAATAGCAGAGGATATTTACAAATGGAAGAACATACCATGCTCATGGTTGGGAAGAATCAACATTGTTAAAATGTCTATACCTCCCAAAGCAATCTACCTATTCAATGTCATCCCTTTTAAATTACCAACATCATACTTTCAAGGTATGGAAAAAATGA
>CAUYQV010032430.1:0-17855 GCA_963574575.1 Galagoides demidoff
TTAGCATCACACTGCTGCCATTGTCGTCATTATCATAGACTGAGTTATGTACTCCAAACCCTAACCCCCCATATGACTATTTGGAGATAGAGCCTTTAAGGAAATAATGAAGGTTGAACAAGGTCATAAAATGAGGGCTCTAATCCAATAGAACTGCTGTCCTTATAAGAAGAGACCAGGCGCCTGTGTCCACGTCAGGACAGGGGGTAGCCACCTGGAAGAAAAGGAGCCTCAGGAGAAACCGAACCTGCTGGGACCTTGATTTTGGACTTTGGGCCTCCAGAACTATGAGAAAATAAGTTTCTGGGGTTTTTTAGTTTTTGTTTTTCTTTTTCTTTTTAATGGTGGCACTGGCTGGCATCGCCATCATCATCTTTTTGGTAATCTCTCTTTATAATCTTCACTTTCTCCTACTTTTTCTTTCTGTTAATGTGAGCTTTTTCTATTGTGGAACTATCATAAGTTACATAAGTATTAGTCTTATACATCTAACCAGCCCCAAAGGACTTTTTGTTATTTATCTAGTTTGATTTCTTTTGTCCCTTGACAGTCAGCTGTGTTCTCTCCTGTGACAATCTCTCTTAGTGAAGCTTCTGCTTATCCTTCTCAGTCTCCTTGAAATCTTGTCTCTATTGCACCTAAATGTCGCTGTTCCTCCGAGCATCATGCTCTGTGTGCAAACACCCGTTGGCTAACACAGTAGGCAGAATAGTAACATCATAAGGATAATCCCTGGAATCTGTAGATTACACGGCCTGACAAAAGGAACCTTTGAAGTGGAGTTAAGGTTGGGGACCTTAAAATACACATACGCATCGGGAGGACTCAGTGTAATCACATGGGCACTTAAAAGTGGAAAAGGAAGAGAAAACCTCCAGTTTCTCGGGATGTAGTAGAAATGGAAGCCCAAGGGATTCAGGTGTGAGGGGGACTCCACTGGGCTCTTTGTGGCTTTGAGGATGAAGGGAGGGGACCACAAACAAAGGAGTGCGAGTGGCCTCTGGAATCTGTGACTGGCTCGCAGCTGACAGTCCGCAGAGAACTGGAGACTTCAATCTTACATCTTCAAGGAACTTCATTCTGCCAACAACCTGAATGAACAAAGAAACAGATTCTCTTTTAGATCTTCTAGTAAGTAACTTAGCCCTGCCATCACCTTGATTTTAGCCTGGAGAGGCCTCTGCTGGACTTCTGACCTAGGAACCCTAACATAATGCATTTGCATTGTTTTAAGTGCCTAAGTCATGATTTTTTGTCATAGCAATAATAGAAAATGAATTTAAGAGTGACTGTCACGTGTGAATTACCATCTCAGACCTTTCTCTGAACTGTGAATTCAGCTGCCTTCTGTGATATTCTGTTGGGACTTCAGACTCATTATGTTGAGGAAACTTTTTCCCCTCTAACCTCATATTTCTTATCTTGACTGCTGTTGCTCCTATATCTATTAGATACCTTAGCTAGAAATCTTTGAATCAACTTAAACCCCTCCTTTTCTCTCATGCTATGTCTCTACAAATCTCACCCTTTGTCATTTTTGCCAACCTTTTTGATTCCAGGTCTGTTAATGGTTTGATTAGGTCAGGCTCCCACATCTCCTCACGTGGATTTGTCCAGTAATCTCCCAGTACCTCTCTTGCCTCTGGTTAAAATTTCTTGATAATTCATCCTTCTTTATAAAAGTGACCTTTGAAATCTGAGGAAGTTTTGTCGCAACCCCGAGGGCCCCTATGGCCCTGGTCTGGATCCCCGCAGGAAGGAACCAGGTGTGAAGCGGATTAGAAGTACAAGCTTGTAGGAGGGGGGCCAACCTTGATTGCAGGGTAGCCCCGAGCAGCCTCCACAGTAGCCTTTTATTGAGACAGCACAGGACAGGTGAGGGGAGTATTAGACAGTGACTACGTGCCTAAGGATCGCCATGGGCTGGGGCTTTCTCTGCGAGGCGCGCCTGTGGAGGAATTGTCCCAGGGTCCACCCGCAGCTGCAGATCATCCTGCTCAGAGGTCGTCTGGCTCTTGGCGTCCTCTACAAGTTTCTCCTCATCCTCGTGGTTTCTCATTGCCATTTCAGTAAAGTCCCAACAACTGTTTTTTTTTTTCTTTCTGGAGACGGTCTCTCTGTGTCGTCCTGGCTAGAGTACAGTTATGTCATCATAGCTCTCTGCAATCTCAAACATCTGGGCTCAAACAGTCCTCCCACGTTGGCTCCCAAAGTGCTGGGATTACAGGCGTGAGGCGCGGAGCCTGGCCAGATTCCAGCTTCTCAGCATGACAGGCTCAGCTCTTCATGACCCAGCACGGCTTCCCTTCCTAGCTTTGAATGGCTCTGCTTCTTAATACATAGCATGTCCCTAGGTATGTTGACTAGCTTGTATTTTCTTGAATCTCTCCTGTCCTTTTCTGCCATCAGCATCTTGTAAATAATTTCATATCTGCCTGGAATCCCCTCCTTCCTGTGTTACCTAAGCCCTACTTTTTCTTCAAACTTCAGTTGAATTGTCATTTCTTATCGGGCCTCCCCCCACCTAGGCTGAGGTGGTGACCCTCCTGAATGGACCCCGGCACCCACGTATATTCCTGACGCTGTACTTGCCTGTACAGCATTACAGCTTTAGTTTTGTGGGATCCTCTTCCTATGTACTATAAGTCCCCCAGCCCCATTGTTGTGTTTCAGGCACCTGTATAGTAAATGTTTGTTAAAGATTGAGAAGAATGCCAAAAAGTGTAAAGGGTGTGAGCCACAGAAGTGGGTTTCCATGTCAGTTTTTAGAGGCTCTTTCCCTCAATACTGTAAAGACAATTTTAGACAGCAGTGTTTCTGGGATGGTTGAAGGGGAGCCTTTTGTCAGTTTTATCTGAAAGCGAAGGAGAGCCTTTGAGTTTGGTATTGGGGCAGGCGTAGACGGGCTCACTGGGGAGTCACTTCAGAAGGGGAAGCTGAGTGTGGGCGGCCGGACACATGTAAGAAAGCTCCTAGACGCGCCCGGCCATCCACGGCTCTGGTCTGCAAAAGGGGCTGCCCCTTTGAGTTTTGCTTCCCCATTTGTAAAAGCTAGAATTTCCTGTTGCGGAAAAGAGTAAGTTTATGTTAAAAAGCATTAAATTATCTTCAGTTTTCTTTTTAGTTTGATGTTCCAACAACAGTTACTTCATGGGGGTTTCCGACCTTGGGAAAAGAGTTACTAATTAAACTCTTGATCACAACTTCAGCTGTGGCCGGGACAGTTTGCTGCATCCGTGTTATGTA
Organism: Galagoides demidoff; assembly: GCA_963574575.1. Taxonomy (NCBI): domain Eukaryota; kingdom Metazoa; phylum Chordata; class Mammalia; order Primates; family Galagidae; genus Galagoides; species Galagoides demidoff. The sequence continues at coordinate 3,247 of CAUYQV010032430.1, forward strand.
ATGTGCTCACCTCTGTCAATAGTGTCACTTCCATGTATTTAAGAAGAACATAGAGACAACAGGAAAAGTGTCTCCTCCTTTCCCCCCTTCTTTAGGAAGACACAGCTTCCACAGGGACTTTTCCATCAGTAAATCGGATCCTGTTTACCTTTGTTTTGTCTCCTCAATCCACAAGTTCCTATTTTGGTTACTTTGAATACCTCACGACTGATAAGTGAATGAGAGTAACTGATTTTCCATCCCATTGTTTTCTTTTTAAATCTCTTAGTCATTTTTGTATTATATGGAGAAAAATATGGATAACAACACTTGAGGAGAAGCAAACTTGGATGTGAAGAGATACTGAACCAGAGAGACTGGAGACTGTGTGAATGAAGGAGTAATGGGTGAGGTCTGGCTTTCTCCTCTTTGGAGGCCCTTCGTCCTGCGGACTGCCTGGACTTCACAGAGGATTAGCTGTCGCCCTTTCTAACTACTATCCTTCCTTGTGGCATGTTACAGTACATTGCCACAATTTTAGAGCCAAACAGTGCCCTAGAAAATTCTGACAACAGGTATTGATTTCAGACGCTAATTCTACCTCCAGCCTTGCAATTTCAGTCGTTCTTGGTTCCATTCACACTTACCTCTGAGCCCTCCTGGTTTTCCTCATACACAGCAAGCAGACCTCCTGTTCTAGCTCAGTTGAGCCAGTTGTTCAAAAGAAATACATTATAAGCCATGTATGTAATTTAAAATTTTCTAATACCCCTATATTAAAAGACAGAAGAAGCAAATGTGTGACACAACAAGACTCTGTCTCCAAAAAAAAAAAAAAGGTAAAAAATAGTGTCCTGCACAGGGCACTGACCCCGAGGGGCACTCCCAGGACCCGAAGTTGCTCTGGAAGAGTCAGGGAGTGGTGTGTGGAGGCCTAGGATGTTACTGTGCACTGCTGTAGACTTTATAAACACTGCACACTGAGGCAGCGCCAAATTTATAAGAGTAACCGTCAGTCATAACCTTAGCTTACTGTGACTACGTTATAAACTTTTAATTTTTTTTAACTTTTTGACTCCTGTGTTTGTATTTTAAGTTAAGTGTTACTTACTACACTGTATGGTTTGAAAAAATATTTTCTTTCTTTACATCCTTATTCTATAAGCTTTTTTCTCTTTAAATATTTGTGTTAAAAACACAAATGCACACATTAGCCTAGGCCTGCACAGGGTCAGAGTCCTCAGTCTCACTGTCCTCACCCCAACATCTTACCCCACTGGAAGGTTTCAGGGGCAGCAGCAAACATGGAGCCGTTACTCTCTGTGATAACAGTTCCTTCTGGGATCTCCTGAAGGACATGCCGGAGGCTGTCATACAGCCTCAAGACCTTGTGTGTTGCCCCAGTGGAGAGCAGTGGCTGTCCCCAAGTGTGATCCCACTATTGAACAGAATGAGAGTTTCTGACTTCGGTTGGTTTACCCCTCCATAGGCAACCTGTTGGTCTCCTACTCCTGGACAGTCGCTGGATTGATGTGGAATGTAGTGCAGACCCCAAATCAACATAGCAAAACTGGGTCCTCCTGCCTCAGCCTCCCAAGTAGCTGGGAATATCATGTCACCACACCAGGCAACTTTTTTTTTTCATAAATAGGAGGAAGACTGGGCATAGTGGTTCATGCCTATAATCCTAGCACTTTGGGAGGCTATAGCAGGCAGATCACTTGAGGTCATGAACTTGAGAAAGCCTGGCAACATAGCAAGATACATATATACAAAATATTTTAACAGTTAGCCAGGCATGGTGGCATGTACTTGTAGTCCTAGCTACTCAGGCTGAGGCAGAAGGGTAGTGTAAGCCCAGGAGTTTGAAGTTGCAGTGAGCTGTGGTTGGACCATTGCACTCCCGCCTGGGTGACAAAGCAAGACTGTCTCTGAAAAGAAGAAAATAAGTAGGAATACATTCTAAAAGAACAATAAAAAGTACAGTAAAAGCAAAAATAATAGCTACTATCAAGTATTATATATACAGCATATAATTTTATGTGTGTTCCATTCTTTGTAAAGGATACTCCCAATGCTTTCAAACCAGATTCTGGCACATTGGAATGTGTGGAATTCCTGGATGAGAATAATGGTGATATTAAGTAAAGCAGAAAACCAAAAATTGGTATATAACATTAGTAAGACAGGAGGTTTCTTGTGCTCATGAAGTACTTTGAAGGAGAAAAGGTAATAGCAATCTAGGAGGAGACACTTGAGCGTCTCTGAGAACCTGTTCTCATTGTTGGTTTGAGATGGAGTCTCATCGTGTTGCCCAGGCCGGTCTCAAAGTCTTGGACTCAAGAAATACTCCCACCTCAGCCAGCCTTCAGAGTAGCTGGAATTATAGGCATGCGTCACTGCACCCAGTGGGCCTAGATTTAACAATCAACTAGCTTATCTGATTTAAGTAATATAAGAAAGGCTAACTATAGATTTCAATGAAGTAAGAATTTCTGGGGCAAAATGTAGAGCTGCAAAAAAGGTTTGTAAGAACACGGTAACAGGTTAGCAAGAAGCGTCACAAATCACTTGGCCATGGTTTCCATCCAGCACTTAGGAAATGTTCACCCAATAATTTAATTCTTCCCACTCACAAGGGTTCCTAACAATAGTGATGAAAATAAAGTTAATTGAGAAATACTAGAGCACTGACATGGAATGCTGTGATCTGGCACACAGTGTTGTATGTGAACTTGTGAGGGTGCGTGCGTGCATGCGTGTGTGTGTGAGACAGGCCCCACAGTATAAGCTTGCTGAGTCTTGTGGTTATGTGGCTTCAAGTCATAGTTTACCAAAGGGTTCACAAAATCATAAATTCAAGTGACTGGATCTCTCTGGAGAATCCTTATGAGTAATGCTCCTTCCCCAGGAAGTGGACACATTTGGCCTACTGTGTTGCCCTTAATGACCGAGGATTTCCTGTGCTGCTCCTACTGATATCCATCCTGTGAATCCTAAGCCCAGTGAGACTGCGGATTTTCCTTCTGCCCTCTTTTCATCCCTCCCTTCCCCTATTTCATCAACAGTTTTGCAGTGTTCCGAGTGTGAAAGACATGCTAAGCCTTCTAGGAGATACAAATACATGTTGCCATATATTATGGGGGACATATGAGCAGTTTCTGAAGGAGTTACTTTTGAAATATTGTACAGTGAATCCTAACTGAACATTGTCAGCAGGTTCTGAGAAACCGACTTTAAGCAAAGTGACATACGATGAAACCGGTTTTACCGCAGGCTGAGTTAATATCCTATGGTATATTTCTGGTGACAAATATATCACCAAACTTCTACATAAAGACCTGAAACATTTCTATGTATGTGAGCTATGCATACATTTAAGAAAGATATTAATAAAACAGGTAAGATAATTACGCAATTTTTTTTAGTCCTCAGTAGAGTGTGGTGTCACAGCTCATAGCAACCTCCAACTCCTGGGCTTAGGTGATTCTCGTGCCTCAGCCTCCCAAGTAGCTGGGACTACAGGCACCCGCCACAACGCCCGGCTATTTTTTGTTGCTGTTTGGCGGGGGCTGGGTTTGAACCCACCACTCTTGGTATATGGGGCCAGCACCCCACCCACTGAGCCACAGGTGCCACCCTAATTATGCAATTTTTGGTAAATTTTTGACTAGTGGGTAAAATCAAGGAATAAGTGTTTGCAAAGCAAAAATTGTTAGGATCACCTTCTCAAAAACAATTACTGGCTCGGCGCCTGTAGCTCAGCAGCTAGGGCACCAGCCACGTACACCAGAGGTGGCAGGTTCAAATCCAGCCCCGGTCTGCCAAACAACAATGACAACTACAACCAAAAAATAGCTGAGCATGTGGCAGGTGCCTCTAGTACCAGCTACTTGGGAGGCTGAGGCAAGAGAATCGCTTAAGCCCAAGAGTTTGAGGTTGCTGTGAGCTGTGACGCCATGGGACTCTACGAAGGGCAACATAGTGAGACTCTGTCTCAAAAAAAAAAAAAAAATCACAAAGGTAGTGGGCTTATGGAGTACTTTTGTACCATATCAGTTATTGTTATGCATTTGTATGGTTATTGCATACTTGATGAATTTTTATTTTGCTATAATTTGTATTCATTTTTTTCTAGCCTACTTAATCTAGTTCAAGTTCTCTGGTGGCTAGAGCCTATCCCAGCTCATGACACAAGGTGGGAACCAACCCTGGAGATGTCATCCTGTTACAGGGTGCACTCATACATACCTCCCCTCACTGGGACCATTTAGACATGCCAGCGCATCTGATGTGCACATCTTTGGGACACAGGGGAAACCAGAGGACCCAGAGAAAACCCATGCCAGCATGGGGAGAACTCACGGACTGGCCCCAGACAGGAATCAGTTTTTTTCTTATAATGGGCCTCCCACACTCCCACTTACGATCCCCAAACACGCATACATATGCATGGAGCACACACATTCTCTTAGAAATCATTGCTGTGGTGATTCATTGTCTTTAATGAGAATTATGTCTCCCCCTGGAATAGGGAAAAAAGTTGAGAATTAAAGCCCAAAGGCTTAAAATATACCAAGAGGGGCACATCCACAAATATAATAATATATTACATTATGATAATATATACTATTTTAATATATCCTAATATTATATTGCATTATATAGCATCAATATATTAAACCTAATAAAGTATAATAATACATTGAATACTATAGATATAAACTGCATTATTTTGAAAATAATTGGTATGTTTTTCATTTCTTCTATAAAGTCTGTCAGTATTCTTTATCACCTTTAAGATTTTTTTTTTTTTGAGACAGAGTCTCACTATGTCACCCTCGGTAAAGTGCCATGGTGTCACAGCTCGCAGCAACCTCAAACTCTTGGGGTTAAGCAATTCTCTTGCCTCAGCCTCTCAAGTAGCTGGGACTACAGGCGCCCACCACTATGCCCAGCTGTTTTTTTGTTGCAGTTGTCATTGTTGTTTGGCTGGCCCAGACTGGGTTTGAACCCGCCAGCCTCGGTGCACGTGGCTGGCGCCGTAACCACTGAGCTACGGGCGCCGAGCTCTCACTTTTAAGATTGTTATTAGTGATCTAAAGTAAGGAGAATGTAGATGATGCCAGGACAGTGTGGTCTGTAGGGTAGAAGAGGAATAAATAGCATCCAGGAAGCTCCCCAGCAGGAACTGGCAGTGGAAGACTTGAGTCTGCAACAGAGAAAAAGGAGGTACAAGTGAAATCAGACTCCTGTATCCTGGTTCCTCTGGACTAAAACCCTGGAGAGGGTTGATGTATAAGAAGAGTTTAGAAATACCCTGATATGTTTCAGTGACTTGCTGAGATTCTTTCCCTTGCCTCTCCTTGGCCAAACTGGAGAAATTTCAATGTCTATTACAAAAGCACCATGTTTAACAAATTGGAAGTAGCAGAGTTATTTGAGAGAGGGTGAGCTGTGACCCTCCTTTCTAGTTTTCTACAAAACAAAGTTGTCATAATGGAATTTTCCAGGTTTCTGTTTGGGCTTAGAGAAAGTAACCAGAGCACAAACCAAGTTATGATCTGTGCAGATGCCCATCAAGGGCAAGGCAGTTCGTCTCGAGTCTGTGGGAAGACCGTTAACAGGGTGAGAGGGCATAGAAATTTTTTAGATTATCCACTGCCAAGAGGCGAGGATGGGAGAATTTAGCAGCACGCACCCCAAATCCGTAGAGGGTACTGAGTTCCTGAGCCAGCAGTTGCCAGTAAATGTCCAAACTAACAGCTAGAGCCGACAGAGAACAGACTACGGTTTTTTCCAGAGTGCACTATGTTGATGGGGAACCATGTGCAAAAAGGAAATTATATTTCTCTGCACTGAACGTCAGCTTAGCTCACAAACCTGTGTCTGGGAATGGTAGAAACACTAATCCTGCCAATGAAAACTTAGTCTGAGTCGGAACTGTCTTTTTTGAATAAATATTTCATCAAGCTCGGAATTCCTTCCTCCTTGTCTGTTCTCCTAAGAGCCACGTAGCAGTCACAGCCCTGCCGCTGCAGGAGAGGTAGCCTGGTCTGGTACTGACCTCCAGTGGTCAGTGACCTGCACTGAGGTATCTGATCCCGCTTGCTCTTTGGACGATGGCAGTTTGCTTTCACCACAGTAACGTTCTGCCTTGGCCTCCAGTCTCGGAGGTACACGGGCCCTGTACTCCCCTCCTCACAGTCCCGGGCGCGTTTGGAGGACCAGGGCTCTTTTGGCCTGTTCCGTGGCTATTATGTTACAGATACCTTCCTGTAGGAGTCACAAATTGGGATGCATACGCCGTGGGGGTACACAAAGACGTCTCAAGGAGTATGTGAGCAGGAGAATTTTTGTTGTTGCTTTTCAAAATCAGCTGTATTTAGGTAAGATTATGTAAATAAACTACAGTTCACCAACTTGAAATGTACCATTCTATGACTTTTGACAAACGTGTATCGTCATGTAACCACCATCACAATCATGATATAAAACATTTCACCACCCCCAAAAAGTTCCCTTCTGCCTCTGTGAATTGCATGTATTAATGGTTCATTCTTTTTAAAGCTTTCTTGAGAGATAATTCACATACTTAGCGCCATACAATTCACCCATTTAAAATAGACAACTAAACGGGCGTGGTTACAATTAAGTGGTTTTACAGACTTGTTCAGCCATCACTGAAATTATTTTTAGAACTTCTGATGGACATTTGAGTTGAAATATAGAGCCACCTTTTGGCTGTTATACATAGTATTGCTTTGTGAAATATATTTCATTTATATGCCTAGCGGTAGAATTGCTGGCTCATATGGTAACTCTGTGTTTAGCATCGTGAGGAATTCTGTTCCTTTTAATCACTGAGTTGTATTCTGTTTGTTTATCCAGTTAGCAGTTGGTGGTCATTTGCTTTGTTTCTAACTTTTGACTATTATTGAGTCAAGCTGCTGTGAACATTTGAATACAAGTGTGCACTTTAATTCCCTTGAAGGTAAGTTCCTGGGAGTAGGATTACTGGTTCTTACAGTAAGCATGTACGTTTCAAACACGGGTCCACTTGTTTAAAACTGCCAGGTTGTTTTCAAAAGTGGTTGTACCATTTGGCGAATATTCCCACCAACAGGGTACACATTTAGCTGCTCGGGTACACATCTGATGCTGTCAGTCTTTGATTTTAGCCGTTCTAGTGGGTGTGTGGTGGTTGTTTAAATTGCATTTATGTGATGGCTAATGATGTTGAACTTTTCCTGCTTGTTTAACTGACATCTGAAGTGTCAATACGAATCTTTTGCCTATTATCAGTCCTTAAATAAAAAAATTAATCCTTTCCTTGCTTGGAAAAGCTACAAGTTGATTCAGTCCAATTTCTCTTATTCTGCATCTACGCATAGAACTGAATGTAACTGGAAAAGAAACACAACCTTCGTGAGTGGATTTCTTTTTGAGACAAGAAGCACTCTGTCACTCCGAGTGGAGTGCAGTGACATCTTAGCCCACAGCAATCTCAGACTCTCGGTTCAAGCAATCCTCTTGCCTCAGCCTCCTGAGTAGCTGGGACTACAAGATGCCCACCCCAACACCCAGCTAGTTTTTCTGTTTTTAGTAGAGACAGGGTTTTGCTCTTGCTCAGGCTGATCTTTAACTCCTGAGCTCAGGCCATCCACCTGCCTTAGCCTCCCAGAGTACTAGGATTCAGGCGTGAGCCACCATGCTGGGGTCTCCAGCGGTTTTATTTGCCATTCAAGTGGACCCTTAATGCAGCCCGGAGTCATACTGCACTCACTCTTCTACTTTTCTAGATGAATGTTTCGTTCTTCCTCCAACCTCTTCAGATTTTTACCACTTCAGCCTTTATCATTTATTATCACTTTTTTGAGAGAATTGAAGCGATTAGAAAGTAATTCCACCCCATCCTCTCCTTTCCGGTATCTGCCAGTACAGTACCTTTCCTTCTGCTCAGATGGGCTGACCCTGCATTTACCGAAGGCCACTTCATCTGGTTGTATACCGTGTCCCATCCCCTTTTGCCTACTCAGGGACATTTGTCTAGTCTGTCTCCTTTCTCTTCTGTATTATCAGTCTTTTCCCATCTGTACAGAAAACATATCCAAATGTACTATTATATTTTATCTTTAAAACATCCTTCTCTTAGACACTCTTCTTTTTTCCCGGCCCTCCCATAAAGCCACTGCCTCATTCCTTTTTATTCTTTATAGAACTCCTTGAAAGGCTGGAGGGTGTTGACTGTCTCTGATCCCTCCTCTTTCTGTTCTCTCTTGCGCCATGGTAGCCAGGCTTCATCCCGGCTGCTCCGTCACCCCCCTTACACAGCGGCCAGGCCTCATCTGGACTCATCAGAGGCATTTGGTTTTTTTTAATTTTTTAATTTTTTTTTATTAAATCATAACTTTGTACATTGATGCATTTATAGGGTTCAGGGTACTGCTTCGATATACAATGTGAAATGCTTACACTGAACTAAGTAACATGTCCATCACAATTACACTCATTTCTTAATAGTTTTGAAATGTATCACTGCATCATACACATTAGGTGAGGTCCCCTCAAATGCCCTTTCTCCTCCCATATACCCCCTCCCCTCCTCTCTCTCTCCTTTTCCCTTCTACTTTCTGGACTATAGTTATGCTTTGCCATTCATATGAATGTGTAGGTGATTATATATTGATTTCATAGTAGTATTGAGTACATTGGATACTTTTTTTTTCCATTCTTGAGATACTTTACTAAGAAGATGGGTTCCGCCTCCATTCAGATAAACATAAAAGATGTGAAATCTCCATCTTTTTTATGGCTGCATAGTATTCCATGGTGTACATATACCACAATTTGTTAATCCATTCCTGGATCCATGGGCACTTGGGCTGCTTCCATGTGTTGGCAGTTAGAGGCATTTGGAGCTTTCCTTTCTCCTGAATACTTTACTTCCTCTGACTTACAGGATACTTACTGTACACAGTCTTCCTTATTTCAGTGAGGGATAACGCCACTCTTCTAGTTATTTAAGCTAAAAATCTAGGAACTGTTTTCTACCCCTCTCCTTCTCATGTAGCACACATTCAGTCTATTAGGGCGTCCTATTGCCTCACCCTGAAATCGATCCTGAATTTAATGTCAGACATTTTAATTGTATAATACATTGTTATTTATAGATCATTCTCATTTACTTCTTGTGTTATTAAATTTTTGAAAATATAGTAGCTTTTAGAATTCAGTTACTCTTCTTTATATCAGGGAATACTGTTTAATCTTCCAAATTTAATTAACAAGCTCAAATAAAAGTGGTCTATTTCTAACAACCAACCAGCCAACAACAAAAACACTCACACATCCACTTCTTACCACCTCTCCGGCAACAACAACACATCCACACGCATCCTTGTCTTACCACCTGTACTGCTGCCATCCTGGTTCAAGCCGCTGTAATCTCTGCATTATCATGATCTATACATTGTTCTTCCTGCTTTCACCATACAGACCATTCTCAGCGTAACAGGATGGGTTAATGCTCTTAGAAAATGATTCAGATCATGTCATACCTCTGCTCACAACCTTGTGAGAAGTAAACTTCTAAGCCCCTCCCCCCGACTGCATAGGCTCCTCTTGGCCAAGGGGACCCCAAAGGAACCTCAGAACTGAACTCCCTGTCATGACAGGACCGGTGGTCAGACACACCTTGTTATACCCTCCCTCACTAACCCATGAGATTTGCTTCCCTGAGGGCGATACAGAACCAGCCCTTTGGAAAGGCTTTAACCATCTAGTGCTGCTCCTCTCTTCTGTGGTTTCAACACAACTGACTCACATTCCTGCCTGACAGGCAAACACTGGACCATGGGGTGGTGCTGGTCAATCTGTGGAGGCTGTGCCCAGGGCGCCTTCATGTTCTCTGCTTCACCTTGTGACCTCAGAGGGCCAAAAGCTCCACCCTCATATCATGCTAATGTCATTTTCTGAACACAAGACCATGAAGCAGAATGAAGCTCAATTGCTCTGATAAATTCCTGTTCCCTTTATCTTGTTTCTGGCTCCTGCAGGCTGTCAAAATGACCACCTGCAGGCCACAACGCCCTTTATGAGAAATAAAGTTCTCCTTTCTAGTGAGAAGCTCATCATTCCTTAGTTGACGCTTGTGATTTGCTCTGTGAGAATGAAAGCTGATGTTCTTCCAATGCCTCCGAAGACTCACACCGGTTACCCATCTGCCCCTCTCTCCTGCCATGCTTTCTGTCTTCTGCTTCCTCTTCTATTCGGCTGCATTGCTATGGCCTGCTTGCTATTCCTCAAGCAAAACTAGGCCTTCTCTCGCTTGATGGCGTTAGCACTTCTGTTCCCTCTGCTTGGCCCCCGGGATCCTCATGGCTGGTGTCTTCATTTCCTTTGAGTCTTGGCTCAAATATCACCTTTTCAGTGAGTCCTTCCTAACCATCCAATTTAAATTGCATGCACTCCTAATCTCCTTTGTGCTACTAAAAACAAAATAACCCCCCAAACTTAGCACTTACTACATTCTGATGTATTTATTTCTATTAATTATTATTTGACTGCTTCCTGCTACGAGACTGTAAACTTTACAGAGGCAAGGTGTTTATTTTGGTAACTGATGTACCCTCAGACCCTAAAACAGTTCCTTGCACACCATAAGGACTCAAGTATTTGTTGAATGAATGAAAGAGATTGAGAGTCAAAAACTAGAATAAAAAACTGGAAAGGAACAAAACCATATTAAGGATGAACAAGGCGAAACTTGTCTTGAACTTCATCTAGTTTTGTTCTTTTAGGTGAACTCAGTCTTTTGTTAGGTGAACCCTAACCCTAACATAAATAGCTAAATCTGACAGGTGTAGGGGCCCAAAGAAAGGAAAATACCACCACCTCATTTTCTGCAGAGAAAGTCCTCCATGCCTGGGACTTAAAGGCAGGTCAGTGTGAGCCTGAGAACAGGTACAAACCCTCTTTTTTCTTTATAGCAAATTTTTAAAAAAAACATATATTTTCTGGAAGTTTACTCTGTGTATTTAATCGTAGATTACTTAGCCAGGGAGGTGGGAAGGGTTTGGGGCTCTTAGAAGGTCTAAAGAGTACAGCAGACTTTTGGAAATATGGGTATATTTTATGATAATTTAAAATGTTTCACTCAAGGTGGTGCCAGTAGTTCAGTGAATAGGGCGCTGGCCACATACACTGAGGCTGGTGGGTTTGAACCTGGCCCAGGCCATCTAATACAACAAGGACAACTGCAACAACAACAAAATAGCCGGGTGTTGTGAGGGGCGCCCATAGGCCCAACTACTTGGGAGGCTGAGGCAAGAGAATCGCTTAAGCCCAAGAGTTTGAAGTTGCTGTGAGCTGGAACGCCAGGGCACTCTACCCAGGGTGACCGCTTGAGACTCTGTCTCAAAAAAAAAAAAAAGTTTCACTCAAGTAATATATTTGTGTGTACAGGAAAATATACATATCTTAAGTATATACTTGGTTGAGTTTTCACAGCCCGACTACATCAGTAATTGGCTTGTGTAACAAAAACAACCTCACCAGCGTCCTGGATGGTCTTCTGGAACCCCCGCAGGTTTCTACCACACCCGAGGTGACCGTACTTCTGACTCTGCTGTGTAGCTGTGCTTTGCCTGACATTGCACGCTATATAAATTAAGTCACATGGTGTAGATGTGTTTGTGTCTTTTTTCTTTTGCTCACATTGCGCCAGTGTGATTTCCCTGCCTTGTGCTTGGAGTTTGTTCATTTTCAGTGCTGGGGACATCAGTTCCACCATATAAAGATGCCACAATTCGTCTGTTCTACTTTGATGGGCATTTGGACAGGTTTCTGGTTTTGGCTATTTATGAATAGTTACTACTATCAATATTTTAATGCATTTTGATGCACACGTGTGTGAATTTCCTGGGGCGTTTTGGGGGTTTTTAATCTACAGTCTGTGAGCCCTGAGTGTTGTCCAGCGTTTCAGTCACTGACCATGTGCGCCCTGCTCAGATGAGCGCCGTGGTGGTAGGCTTTGACCTTTGCTCCTCAGTGCTCCCCCGGGTCTGTGCACACTTCAGGCCCTCACACGTCGCTCTGGCTGAGTACACACATGCTTGGTTTTCATCAGCCCATGCGTGCGGCTCAGAACTTCCTTCTGCTTGTTGTGTGCCCGGCAGCTGAGCAGGACCCGAAGCACAGTCAGCTTGCGGAGTGAATGGTGATAGGTGTCACTGTTCCAGTGATGAACAAAGCAGGTCCCCTTAGTTAGGTGAATGGAGGGCGTTAGCCTGACATCTCAGTGTCAAAGGGTTGGGTATGGGAAGCGACTCAGAGAAGCCAGGACTGTGGGCTCAGAACTGAGCCGGCCGTGTGGTCAGAGGGAATTGCTGTGGCTTTACAAGCCTCTCGGAGATGTCAAGTGTTAACAGCAGTGGTTCCAAGGCATAGTGTGGGGGCCAGATATAAATAGCAGGACACAAGTGGGGTAATGTGCCACTGCCAAGCGTCTGCTGGGAGTGTATATAAAGAGAACGCATTCCCGTCTCAGCTCTCAGCGTCAACACGTCTTATCCCGAGGACACACTCACGACAACTGAGAGGGAATCAGTTTGAGACCCGGCATCATTTAATCCTCCTCCACAGGCGCAGAAGCCAGGTAAATGCTTCGAGTGGCCCCACTCAGACCACAGAGGGGAGGAAGTTGCAGGAGGGCCCTGATCTCGAGCTTGCTTGGCACGTACTCTTGTGACACTTGTCTGTCATGTGCTGTGCTCCACACCTGCTTTAGAAAGGGAAGTTTAACACAACAGGAGGGTTTTGGTGCTGTGCTTTAGTATAGCTAGTAAAGTGTTTCTGAGGAAAGACGAGAGGCCAGGGCCAAGATGATCCATAAAAGGGAAGACTGTATCTCTTCCTCTAGGCCGTGCCTCCCGTTTTCGGAATCCAGAGTATGGTGATTGGTAGGATCAAACAGATCCGGTTCAGCTCCAGCGATGGCGATTTGCTGGCGGTATGTGCATGGAGCTGCAGGCTGGCCTGCTACTGAGTTCATGAAATTGGTTAAGGGCTCCAGGACAGCGGCAGCTGCTGAGGGCCTCTTCCTCTCCTGTCTACCCTTTTTAGTAGCGGAAATACTGGGATGAATGTCGGGCATTAGGGCAACAGAGCTGTGTAATGCCACTGGACTTGCTGCCTGCCCGGTTCTTTGGACCCTCATTTCTGCCCAGGAAGTGGTGCAGAGCCCCGTTTTGCTCTTAGGCTTCTTTGGACTGTGAAGACGTGGGGGAGTGAGGCCACCTCTTTTGCTTCGTACCTCTGCTGGCCTCACCGTCTCCTCCCGCCCACTCAGTGGTCGTGATTTAGTTTGCAAACCGGATAGGGGAGTGGATATGCCTGGACACGTTGCTGGAGGATTCTCAGAAACTGGGAGGGAGGGGGCCAATTTCAAACTGCTGTTTTTTAGTTTGATTATGTTATTTCCTGTGCCTGCTGAGGGGAGATTGAGAGATGGGAAGAAAATATGCCTACCCGTGACTATGGCAAGAGAGACAGCATGTCTGAAGTGTATGGAAATGCACAGATTTAATCTTGAGCAAATCACTAAGTTCTGTGAGTTTTCTTTCATTGCCTCATCTGTAGATGAAGTGGTTCAACCGCTAGATAAAACCTGATTGCTCCTGCAGCCTTTATAAATTCATTGATGGTCATTTTCTGGCCATCATGGTATCCACTCTCACCCTGAATGAAAATATATACACTCTCATCCTGTAATACTCCCCTAGACCTCTTTTTTAAGTGTATTAAATTAATTTTTTTCATTTTAATTTAGAAGAAAAAAATGAAGAAAGGACATCTTGAAATGGTCACTATGCTGCTGACAGCCATGATTCTAATGGACGTCTTCCAGGTAATGTTGGGAATGGGAAGCACGTGGTCACTGGAATGGGAACTCGCGATAACATTGCCTGAGGTGTCTATGTGAGTTGATGATGGAAATGAAAGTAGGTAGAAAAGGTAGATGAATTTATTACAAACAGCTTTAATTTTTCATTTTATAGATGTGATACATGATAACTGTGGAAAGTTGAAAAAACTAAAATTAAACAAATAGAGGAAAGTAAAAATCATCCTTAATCCCTCCACTAAGAGGGACAGACTCTGCCTACACACAGCCTTCTTGGCTCAGTGTACTGTATTTAATTTATAAACATGGGCTCACATTATACAGTATTTTTTGTATCTGCCTTTTTAGTTTAATATCATGCTACCTGTTGATTTATGTCATTGATTATTCTGAAAATATCATGTGTTTTTTCCCAAATAATATAATGCTGCATTGTTTGGTCACATAGTTTTTGTTAAAGTATATAATGACCTGGCTCGGCGCCTGTGGCTCAATCGGCTAAGGTGTCAGCCACGTACACCTAAGGTGGCAGGTTTGAATCCCCAGCCTGGGCCGCCAAACAACAATGATGGCTGCAACCAAAAAATGGCCGGGTGTTCTGGTGGGCGCCTGTGGTCCCAGCTACTTGGGAGGCAGAGGCAGGAGACTCGCTTGAGCCCAGGAGTTGGAGGTTGCTATGAGCGGTGATGCCATGGCACTCTACCCAGGGGGATAGCTTGAGGCT
>CAUYQV010032432.1:0-15422 GCA_963574575.1 Galagoides demidoff
GTGCCTGTGGTCCAAGCTACTTGGGAGGCAGAGGCAGGAGACTCGCTTGAGCCCAGGAGTTGGAGGTTGCTATGAGCTGTGATGCCATGGCACTCTACTCAAGGGGATAGCTTGAGGCTCCGTCTCAAAAAAAAAAAAAAAAAAAATGTGAACAACAATCCTAAGAAGTAAGTGTTTTTATTCCCATTTTTAAAAGATGAGGAAATGGAAGCCAGAGAGGGCAAGTATTATAAAGCTGCCCCCTATGGGGGCAGAGCAGCATTTCAACTCAGAACAATTTAAATCCAAAAGCCATGCTCTGACCCAGCTACAAACCTGATCTCCTTTCTGAACAAGGGTCAGAGACCCCTTCATCCCTACCAATTGGAGGTTTCTGGACCACCTAGTGCCCTTCTTTTCCTACCCTTAGGTCAGACCCACCCACCCCTCTTATCAGTCCCATGCAAACAAAAAAGAGCAGTAGACCGACACTTGTAGGGTGATTAATTCGTCCCAGGCACCATGCCAGGTCCTAGTCCAAGGCAAAATTCCTCATGTATCTTGGAATAGCTCTTCAAGGCAGGTACTCTCCTAGTAATCAATCATGGACCTGTGAGGCTAGAAGAGCTAGGTGACTTCCAAAGCTCTGGCTGGCTCCAAAACTGAAGCCTTTAACTTCCAAAGGGCAGTCAACTTCATCTTCCCCCTAACCAGGGAAACTATGGGTTGAGGTCCTGCCAAGTTAGGGGTACGGGAACATCAGCTCATCAAGGTCCCAGGCCCACAGCTGGCAGTCAGGGCCACAGCTGACTGCAAATTCCCCAGCAATCCAAGGCTCTCACACTTGATAACATCTGGTTGCCCCAGCAACACCCCTTCCCCCTACCCACCCAGTCTGCCCAGAGCCACAGACTCACACTAAGCCACCCAAAGTCTACACACCTGTGACTTGCTTGGGGAAGAGCTCAGCAACCCGGGTCCCAGGTGGGGCAAGAGAGGGACTCCTCAAAAAGAAAGTAAGGTCCAGAGAGTGGAAGGACCTTGCCCAAGGCCACACTTAATAGTCCCTGTTCCAGTGCTTTCTGCCCAGGCAGTGCAGAGGTACAGCCTAGGGTTGAGGCCACGAGGGCACTCCAGAAAACATGCACACAAGCTCCTGAGTTCAGATATAGTCCACCAGAGCAAGGACTCAGGCATGTACCTCCAGAATGTCCCACAGGGGTTACCTACACACATGGGCACTCTCAGGACCACACCCACAAAGCACACACAGGCCACCCTAGTCTATGCCCTCCTCATCCATGAGCAACTGCACAGACTCACACAGTGCCTGCCAAGAGACTGCGTGTACAGAAAGGCAGGTGCATGCATCCTCCACTCAGGGGCTTTCCTGAGCCCTTGGGACAGGGAGGAATGAGGGAGAGAAACCCTGCCACCCAAGGGCAGCCGCATGCGCATAAAGGCACACACTGTCTTGCCAATATCCTCCATGGGATAAGGCCTCAACATGCCCCATTCCAGAGCAAGGGGTGGGGGTGGTGGCACGCCCACAGATGGGCAGGCCTGACTCAGGGGAGAAGAATGAGGGGGGGAGGGCACAGCTGTCCAGGTGGCCTTGCTCAGGAACCTCTGATCAACTTGAATCCAACCTTTTGGATTTAAGTTGTTCTGAGTTGAAATGCTGCTCTTCCATTTATCAGTGGAGATAGGGGGCAGCTTTATAATGCTTGCCCTCTCTGGCCTCCATTTCCTCATCTGTAAAATGGGAATAAAAACACCTGCTGGACGGCACCTGTGGCTCAAAGGAGTAGGGCGCTGACCCCATATGCCAGAGGTGGTAGGTTCAAACCCAGCCCTGCCCAAAAACTGCAGAAAACAAAACAAAAAAAAAACACCTGCTTCTGGACGGTGCCTGTGGCTCAGTGAGTAGGGCGCGAGCCCCATATACTGAGGGTGGCAGGTTCAAACCTGGCCCCAGACAATCGCAACAAAAAAATAGCCGGGCGTTGTGGCAAGCACCTGTAGTCCCAGCTACTTGGGAGGCTGAGGCAAGAGAATCACCTAAGCCCAGGAGTTGGAGGTTGCTGTGAGCTGTGACGCTGCCAGGGCACTCTACCAAGGGCGATAAAGTAAGACTCGGTCTCTTAAAAAAAAAAAAAAAGCCCTACTTCTTAGGATTGTTCAGATTTCAATGATTTGTTGATATATACTATCCAAACCAGACCCCCACCCCTACTCCTGTCTTAAGTGCTCCCGGCCAGTCCATGAGCCAGGATTCAAGGCATTCAGAGGCCTTTTGTCTCAATTACTCACTGTAGAGGGCAGCGCCTATGGCTCAAAGTGGTAGGGCGCCGGCCCCATATGCCGGAGGTGGCAGGTTCAAACCCAGCCCCAGCCAAAAAAAGAGAATAACTTGAGTCCAAAAGTTAGAGGTTGCTGTGAGCTATGACCCCACGATACTCTACCCAGGGCTCCAAGTGATACTCTCTTCACTGTACAGGTGGACAAAGCAAGCCCAGAGGGAGCCAGGGCCTTCCCTGGCAGGCAGGAGCAGACCTAGAGCACTTGTAAATTCTACTCCCACAGCAGCAAGACAAATGGGAAATGAACATAAAGTTTCAGGGGGAAGCACTTCAGTTCTCAAAACACTTTCTCTTCTATAGTCTCACAAGCCACACCCAATTAGAACCCTGAAAGGCAGGAGTGAAGTTTCCTTTTTACAAAGCAGCACTAGGAGGCTCCAGGGAAAGTGACTTACTTGCTCAAGGTCACCCAACCCTGAAGTGGCACATCGCAGATTTGAACCTGGATCCAAAAGCTTTAATGATCCTAAGTCTGAGAAAATGGGTAAGGGGGCACCACAGCCTCAATCTCTACCCAAAAAAAGGGGAGGTCTGTATTCCACCTCTGCAGGAGAGTCCCCACCCTCCTCCCCTACATGTCCAGCCCCACCCTAGTAGCCCCACCCCAAAAAGGACAGAGCTGACCGGCTGGTTCTAAAGTAAATATTGGGGGCCAGGGAGTGCCTGGAGCAGAGAGGGGAGGATCCCATCCCATAGGGTGCCCTGGGGGACCACAGTAAGTAGCACAGGGAGGAATTAGCTACAATAATATTAATAAATGTCATAATGAGTTTCTGGGCCAGTATTTGCTCCCAACAATGACATAATAATCCCTTTCGGCCAGGGTGCAATTTTGACTTTCCAAAGCCCTTTCCTTTGTTCCTTCAAGGCATGATTATCCCCTTTTATGGATGCCAGAGAAGCAGCCACCATGAAGTCAGAGAAGAAAGAAAGGTCTGGCCTCCAGGCCTCAGACAAATGAATCGACCTCTCTGAAACTCAGTCTCCTCATCTGTAAAGCAAGACTAATACCTGCTTCATAGAGTGCCCGGAAAAGTTAAAGAAAGCCACACAACCAAGTGTGGACACAAAGTGTTGTAAGCAGGGGAGCCTCCACCTCTCCAGGGTGTAGGGGTAAGGACAACACCCTCTTGGGTCCTCTGGCTTTCCATCTTACACACAAAAATAACAAGCTGGATTTATTGAATGCTGATTGAATGAGATACCCATAGTCTCACTAAATCCCCCTTATCATATCCTCAAGAGTCAGTGACTTGCCCAAGGTCACGTTGCCAGTAATGGCAGAGTCAAGATGCAGCCCAGTTCTGACTAGCTGCAAAACGTTCTTCCTTTGCCACCAGAGGTCTCCTCTACCACCCACTTCAGGGAGTTCTCTCCAAGTCTCAAGTGGCATTAAGGGCCATTAAGATAAGGTCTGATAAGGAACACTTAACATCAGCTCCCTATCTCTCCTCAGTGATGCTCCCCACCCCCCCAGCAGCCCTAATTCCCCAGCTTGGGAGAAAAGGGAAGTCCACACCCAGACCAGGTATCTCATTCACTGCCCTAGGAGTCAGGAGTCCCAGGCACTGTCCTTTTCTGGCCTCAGTTTATCTGTAACGTGGAAGGGTTGGAGAGAAGATCTCTAAAGAGCCCTCAGAATGTGTGACTCTGCTATTAGAAAGGGGAGCAGCTCCCCACTTTAGATCACAGGCTGGGACAGAAAGAGGATTCAGCTTATCTCAGATCCCTCAGGGCTTCCACAAGCAAGTCTCCCCCTAAGAAAGGGGAGAAGACACAGCAGGATGAGGGAGATGGCTTTCTCCCAGCTGTGGAACCTACCAAAGACCAGGCATTTTCCAGGAGGCCCTCTGGACCTCCCTGTCTAAAGACAAGGGAAAGGATGAAAAGAAAGTCAGTCACTGGGTGGGTCCTCCCTCAGATTCTTCATCTGAAGAAGGGGAACATCCATCCAGGAGGGCGCCCTGTGTAAAGTCTGACAGCACAATGCATGGGAACGGGAGTGTGGTAAAGCAGGCGGGGACAGTGGGTGGGTCTCTCTGGCTCCAGATTCACAGCCTCCTCCCAACCTGCCCAGAACTAGGTGCCCACCTACCTGGGGAGGAGAAGTGAGGGTTGGGTTGGATGCCAAGGCCAAACACTCCCAGCAAGCTACAGGGTTTTTCCAGCAGTGGAGAGGCTTTGTCTTCTCTACCTTCACCATTCTCTAGCTCCCAAGGGCATTTGATCTGCTGGATGAATCCTTCCTGAAGTCTTAGTTTCCCCTTCCCACTTCCCCATTTCCACCTGTCCTGCCCCCACACACACCAGCTAGGGTGAAGGAGCCTTCAACACTTAGTCCTCGGGCGGCGCCTGTGGCTCAAAGGAGTAGGGCGCCAGCCCATATGCTGGAGGTGGCGGGTTCAAACCCAGACCCCGGCAAAAAACTGCAAAAAAAAAAAAAAAAAAAAAACCACTTAGTCCTCAACCCCTACCTCTCCCCCACTGCACTTCCCCCAACTTGTGTTCTCCACAGTCTAAACTAAACCCCCAGGCCTCAGACTTTCTTTGTCCAGAGGACCCACAGGCTTCTCCATCATCAAATGACACCCACCCACCTATCCATAAACTGATTAAAGGCACAAGTTTGTAATCTGACAGGTTTGAGTTTGAATCAAGATTCAGCCCCTCTGTGTGGCCCTGGGCAAGTGACTGTGCTTCTCTGAGCTCTAGCTTCTTCATTTGTAAAATGGGGAGAATAAAAGCTTCTCACTTGTTGGACTGTTGAAGGGCAATCAAAGGATAAATAGATTGATCCATGGAAAGGGTCAGCACAGAGCCTTATTTTTATTTCTGCTACCATACCCAGCCAAGTAACCTCAAGCACAGAAGCCTTCACAGTCCTCTCTGGCCTTTACTCCCAACAATTGATTAATACAAGGTCTTAGCCTCAACCCTGTCCCCAGCCCTTACTTCATCACCTCTCCCCTAGATTACTGCAATAGCCTCTGAGCTTCCATTCTCATCACTCCATCCCCTAACCTGTCCTGCCTGCACCTGCCTCCTCCCTGGAGCCATCACCACTTCTGTAGGCCCCTCCCTTGCTCAGACACCTTCACTAGCTCCCTGTGGCCCATGGACTCCAACCCTTTCTACCCCCCCATACTCTCTCCCTCTTCCTCTCACAGAGTAACCAAATGAATAAGTCTTACTCAAGCTCTAGTCTCCACCTGAGCCTGTGACAACAGAAGCTGAAGAGGCTTTGAATCTTAAGCACAAGTAAAACAAAAGGGATTTAAGTTTACATTCACAATGGAACCTTTTCTCCCAGGCACAAGGAAGGACCCTCAACTACTTTTCTCTCCAATCTGCATACTCAGTCTCAACTCCATGCCTTTGCTCATGCCCATACCCCACAGCTGAAACAAATCCCTGGTCATTTAATTGTCTCACTTAATCAATAATTCATGACTAATTCCAATCCTGCAGTTACTTCAAAGACCAAATTAGGAGCAACTCCTCAGTTTTCTAACGCTGACCCCAACCCAGAAGGTTTTTGACATACAGTCTAGAATATTTCCCGGCCCCTACTCTTACTTCTGTCTTGTCTTGACACTGCTTTCTAGTTTTTTCTGAACACCTCAAAGCTTGGTTGACTCTTGAGTTGCTGCAGGACTAGAACTGCACAAGAGCTGCAAGAAGCCCCAGGCCTCTTCCTCAAGGGCTAGTGAGCAAGAGACTAACAAACACAGCCTTCTTATCTTCTATCTCCTCCATCACAAATGGTCACAAGTCTGGGCCCACAGTTGGTTCTCAGGAAACCATCAGAGCAGAGCAGCCATCAGAGAAAAAATGAGGGGACCCAGCCCTGCCTACTCAGTGCAGATTCTAGCTGAGCTGAGTTGGATGCAGCCAGGGCTTCACCATTGTGGGGGCAGGGAGAGTACTGGAAGGTCCTGGGGTCCTTCATCATTCATCTTATGAGAAGTCCTCAAACGGCCTACCTAAACTTGATTAATTAACCCTTTTTCTATTGTTATTTCGATTATCATTACTATTCCTCAAACCACCACAGGCAAACCATGTGGCACAAAGTCCCTTTCCCTGGACCTCAGTCCCTTCACCCAGGAAATGGCTACGAACTGTAAGAAGTCACCAAAGCTAAATCCCCCTGATTTCACAGACATCCCCTCTATAAGAGCAGGAGGGGAAGGGGAGTTCAGAAAAGCAAAAGGAATCTCCTCAAGGTCGCCAGAGTCTGTACCAAAGCCACATTGAGAATACAAGCCCCCTACTTCCCAGCCCAGGCTTTTTCCATCACCCCCTACAATGGAGCGATGAGATCATCAGGCTCTGGTTCTGAACCTCTAGGAATGTGGGCCATCCTGGGAATACACCAGTGGATTCTCCCCCCACTGCAAGGCTCTCCCACAGCAGGGGCCCTTCCAGCCATCTCCGCAGAGACTCTCTCACTTCCCCAGACCAGCAGGTACCCCTAGGGTACCTGCCTCTGTTGAAAATTTCCTAACTTGGGGAGGGGAGTGTTGGATCCATTACCCTGCCCCTCCCCCCTTTCTGGATTCACCAGGTGAGAAAACTAGGCACCCTCAATGGCCCCTCCTCCAGCACCCCTTAGGATTCTTTTGGGGATACCCTAAACTGCCACATATGTAGGGGGAAACTTAGAATCCCATCTTCCAGCCCTGGGATTAGAGGCTTCCCCCATTCCCTCCCCTCCCCCTTGGAGGCTGGAATGTGACCCGCGGAAGGATCCCGCAGCAGCCGGGAAGGCTGCGTTCCAGCTCGGTGGCTGCATTGAAAGGGGGGAGATGCGGCGGCGATCTCGGGGACCGCAGAGGGTGGAGAGGGGGAGAGCCGCGATGGCGCGGGTGGGGGTAGGGAGGGAGCCAAGAAAACCAGTCCGACTCCCGATCGCGCCAGATGGAGGCGGTCCCGAGCCTCCAGCCCAGGGTTTCCGGCTTCTCCCCTCCACCTTTGTCTCCCCTCCCTCCTGCAAACTTTCAGCCTGTTGGGGGCTAAGACCTGGGAAACAAGTGTGTTTGTACACGAGTGCCTTAGGGTCCGCCTTTGAGCCAGAATGTGAGTCGCAGTTGTGCAACTGTGTACACGTGTGCCTAAGACGCTGGGCAACTATAGCTACATGATTGATGTGTGTGAACGACTGTGTGTTTGCCGTGTGTCTGAATATGTGCGTGGATGCAGTTCGTGTGGCTATGTAAACCGCAGGCATAGGTACATGTGTACCTATGTCTCAGGATCTGTGGAACCTACTGCAATAGTGTGGATGTTGATTTTGTGCTTTCAAGTCCGTATATCTGAGTGGGTGTTATGTATGTGACTGTAAACTGCGAACATGTACGCGTGCCCACCCGTTGGTATTACTGTGTACGTGTGCTCCTGTGTGCATGTGAGGGGTGGGGTCTGCGCGGAACTCCGGACTCCCCATATTCACACCCACCAGGCCCCGGGAGGGGGCAGCAGCAGTAGCGACCGCTGCAGCAGAGACCTTCCTCCACGCCTGCCCCGCCCCCACTCTGGCCCCTACCTGCCGGCCGCTTCGCCGACCGCCCGAACCGCCAGAAACTGCGGGCCCGGGGACCGCTGGGGGCCTTCCTCTTGTGGTGTGAGTTGCCCATGGCGGGCGCGGGAGCCGGCGCGGGAACCCAAGTGCGGCCCAGCCAGCCCGGCCGCCGGGCCCGCAGCCCCGGGAGGGAGGCAGTGCGACGCGCGGGCGGACACCACAGTCGCCCCCAGCCCCAGCTCAGCCACACCCCCGAGCTCTGTGTCCAATGGAGAGGCAGAGGAGGAGCTGGATCGGGGGCGGGGCCTGGCGCGCATCCCGTCGGCTCCGCCCCCCGGACCTGGGAGACTAGCAAGCTGCCCAGCCCAACGAGCCTCGGGCAAAGAAAGGGCGGGTCCAGGTGGGGCAGGCGGGTCGCGTCACCCGCTCTCCCAACCCAGAGCTTGCAGGAGGAGTGCAGCGGCACTGGGAGAACCGGGACCCGGCTCCACACAGGTAGGTCTCGAGCCCTGCCTCTAGGGCCCACCAGCCACCACCCCGTGAGCGTCACGTGCCTGTGTATACAAATGTGTTGAATTATTTCTGTAGCTATAGTGTTCAGAATAACAGTAGAACTCTTTTATTTGGTGCTTACTATGTGTCAGGCGCTATGCTGATTGCATTCACGCATTGCCAATCATTTCATCCACAGACAACTGTGTTAAGTTAGGTACCTTTATCATATCCATTTACAGACAGGGAAATTGAGGTTCCTTGAAATCAGCTGACCCAAAGTCAAACATTAAGCTACAGAGCCAAGACTCAAACCCAGACTGGCTCTGATATCTACTACTCCATGCTACCATCTCTCCAGTTTATCTGTGTCTCTGCATGACTTTGATGACATGTAATTGGACATCTGTTCGTAATTGTGTGCTTGAATGTTGGCTGTGTAAGTTGTATACCTATTTATGTATCTGTGAACCTCCACATGTGGGTATCTCTGTGTGTAATCAACTGTGCATGCCTGTATCAATATAATTGAGTCTGTTTTCATGTCTAGGTATGTATTTGCCTGCAGAATTGTGACTATTTCAGAGTGGCTGAATATCACTGATTTTTATGTATTTAAGTGTGTAACAATTAGCCTGTATGCATGTATGTGTAAATAAGTTTGTATATAATAGTATAATTACATGTGCTTTGTGTGCCAGTATGACTGCAATTGTGTTTGCTGAGCATATGCCCATATCTAGTTTGTATGTAAATAGTGGAACATGTAGATAAACATATATGAAACCACACACGTCTGTGTGCCTCTGTGAAGCTATGTGCCTCTTACCCATCTCCCATTTATATGAATCTTTGTTTTTCAAAGTCTAGGCAAACCCTAATCTCTCATGAAAGACTTTGAGGCTACCTGAGGCTCCCGCAACTGTATCCACACAGGTGCCCAAGGACCTAACCAGGACCCCACCACCTGGGCAGTGATTCTTCTTTACCATCACTCTGCCTTGTCTCTCCTACTCTGGGCAGCATAGTATAGCAGAGAGCACTGGGCTGGGAGTCCACAGCCCTCAGTTCTAGTCCCCATATGGCTCATCCTTTCTGGCCACCTGGGCAAGCCCCTACACTATATTATGTGGCTCTTCTTCCCAGTGGCTGTTCCCTCCCTGTAAAATGGGAGAGTCAAATCTCATCCCAACCCTCTCTGAGGCCCACCTCTTGCTCAGAGTCTGAGGGTGACAACAGTGCAGTCCTTTAAGAGCTGGCATTTTATTCATCTATAGAAAATATACATTGAGCATATACTGTGTACCAGGCTGTGTGCAGTCTCCCCACTTTGCACAGAGAAGGTCCTAGTGTCGAGGGTAAAAAAGATCTCAGAGATCCACTACCTCAACTCCCTTAATTTACAGACAGGGGATCAGAGGAAACACCCCAGGGTAAAGCCTAAATTTCTTGGCATGAATTGAGGACAGGTATGTGAAGAACCTCAAAGGACGTCTGGACTGTAGCAGGTAACTTGCCTTTGTAGGTGGCCTTGTAGAAGCCGCCCCAGCACATTCAGCCTCATCTCCAGCCATTCTCATTCTCAGAGCTCCAGCTACACAAAACTGCTTGCCACTTCCCAGTGCACACCATTGGGCCTTCTCCTCTTCTGGCGGATGCCTTTTCATCCTTGAGGCCCTGCTGACAAGCTGTTCCTCCAGAAGTCTTCCTTGCATTCCCAACTCCCCCAGCTCAGTTCTGTGCTCCAGAAGCCATTAGTGCTGTCCTCTGATATAGTAGTACTGATCACACCTTAGAGCTCCCCTGCACCTTAGGTAACACCATCCCAGGTCTTTTTTTAAGAGATAGGGTCTTGGCTTGGCGCCTGTGGCTCAAGTGGCTAAGGTGCCAGCCACATACACCTAAGGTGGTGGGTTCGAATCCAGCCCAGACCCACAAAACAATGATGGCTGCAACCAAAAAAAAAAAAAAAAATAGCTAGGCGTTGTGGCGGGCGCCTGTGATCCCAGCTACTTGGGAGGCTGAGGCAGGAGACTCGCTTGAACCCAGGAGTTGGAGGTTGCTGTGAGCTATGCCACGGCACTCTACCCAGGGGGACAGCTTGAGGCTCTGTCTCAAAAAAAAAAAAAAAAAAAAGAGATAAGGTCTCTTGGGTGGTGCCTGTGGCTCAGTGAGTACTGCGCTGGTCCCATATGCCAAGGGTGGCAGGTTCAAACCCGGCCCTGTCAAATCTGCAACAAAAAATAGCTGGGCATTGTGGTGGACACCTGTAGTCCCAACTACTCAGGAGGCTGAGGCAAGAGAATCGCCTAAGCCCAAGAGCTGGAGGTTGCTGTGAGCTATGAGGGCAACAAAGTGAGACGGAGAGAGAGTGAGATAGGGTCTCACTATGTCATTTGAGTTGGAATTCAGTGGCCTAATCAGGAGCCTCTAACTCTTTGGCTCAAGCAACTCTGTGCCACTGTGCCTAATTTTTCTTATTTTTTTGGAGACAGGGTCTTGTAGTGTGGCCCAGGCTTAAACTCCTGGCCTCAAGCAATCCTCCTACCATGGTCTCCCAAAGTGCTGATTAGAGAAGTGATGCACCTTCCTGCTGGCTCATCACAGCACTTTCCTTGAGACAACAGTTTGTTTTGGTATCTGTCTTTTCAAGCATAAGTTTCCTCAAGGGCAACCCCAAGCTCAGCACACAGCAGGTGTACCATATGTGTACTTATGTAGAAGCTGGTGGAGGTGGAGATGTTGGGGCCTGGGTACTATGTACTGTTACAGTAGTGATGGTGGCCTGTGTATACTGCTAGTGGTGGCAAGACTGGTGCTTGCATAGTGATGGGGAAACATATGGCATATGGACCAGACCCCAGAAACCATAAGACTGGGCTTGAGTGACTCATAACTTTTTTTTTTTTTTTTTTTGAGACGGAGCCTCAAGCTATCCCCCTGGGTAGAGTGCCATGGCTTCACAGCTCATAGCAACCTCCAACTCCTGGGCTCAAGCCAGTCTCCTGCCTCTGCCTCCCAAGTAGCTGGGACCACAGGCGCCCGCCACAACGCCCGGCCATTTTCTGGTTGCAGCCATCCTTGTTGTTTGGCAGGTCCCGGCTGGGGATTCGAACCTGCCACCTTAGGTGTACATGGCTGGCACCTTAGCCGATTGAGCCACAGGCACCGAGCCTACAGTCAGATTCTTGATATATGTTTTTGAAAACCAAATAAAACCATTCATTAACAGTTCCTTCTCATGGAAATATAAAATTGTCATTTTCATTTTAAGGGCCACAGGATGTTAGACTGAGATAATCATCTTCTGAAAAGCTGTGTGTAAAATAGTGCTCCTCTGTTTTGGCCTGAGCTAAGGGAGAGAAGGGCAGATGGCAGTTGGCACAGGGATGACACCGTGGAATGGACATGACATTCTCCAAGTAGCCTGAACTAACCCTTTGGATCTGAATGTAAGAGCGGTATAAAATCAGCAGGTGACACAGTAAGATAGAAATTTGGTTCCCTGATATTTTAAGACATCATTATACCAAGTTCTATAAGGAAGAAAGACGTGTTTCGGATCTCAATTTACTACTAGTGTCTAAGAGATTAGAAATTAAATTTGTATTCAATCCCCAAGCAGCCAATTCGGATGTGACACACCAAAGCAATGTGATTTTAGGATTTAGATTCTTGCTTATTCAATAGCAGCTATGGCTTTGATCTGAATTTATCATAGACATTTTGGCTATCAGCACAGTTTGTAAGAATTCTCACTTTGGCAGTGACATTCATTCTCTGGGTGCAGAGGTTCAATGTTGAGTTTGGCACCTGTATCAGCATGAGCACCCCTGGGATAAACACTGTTTCTCTACAGTGAAACCTGTCTTTCTGTGTGCCACACCAAGCACCTGCAATTCTCTGCAGACACCGACTGGATGTTTTACAATTGTATTTTGTTTTGTTTTCTGAAACAGAGTCTCATTCTGTCACCCTGGGTAGAGTACCCCAGCATCATAGCTCACAGCAACTTCAAACTCCATGGCTTGAGCCATCCTCTTGCCTCAGTCTCCCAGGTAACTGGGACCATGGGCGCTCACCACAACACCCAGCCAATTTTTCCATTTTTAGTAGAGACAGGGTCTTGCTCTTGCTCAGGCTGAACTTGAACTCCTGAGCTCAGGTAATCCATCCGCCTCAGCCTCCCAGAGTGCTAAGATTACAGGAGCTGGAGTTATCATGGAGCCCACAAGACCCACCCCCCTACACACACATTTCAGATGCCAGCCACAAGTCTCAGGTTTGGAATTGTATTTTTGGCTATAAATGAAAGGTTCCTATAACCTCTTCCTGGGCTTTGACCATCTGCAAGAGTGGTTCCCAGACCTCAGGAAAGCAACTTACTTACTAGATCACCAGTTGATTATAAAAGATTCAGATCAGAAACAGCCAGAAGGAAAAGATACACAAGATAACGTATGTGGGAAGAGACCCAGAGTTTCCATGCCCTCTCCAGGCATGACACCTCTCGTCCCCTCCATGTGTTCAACTCAGAAGCTCTCCAACCACCATAGTTCAGGGACTTTTTACGGCAGCTTCATCACATAGGCGTGATGTGAGCAGAAAGTTTAAAGCTTCTAATCATGCCTCAGTCTTTCTAGTAAGCAACCCTTTTTTTTTTTTTAGGAACCCACTCAATTAAAACAAAAGATGCTCTTATCACCTAGGGAATTCCCAAAGATTAGGAGCTCTGTGTCCTGAATCAGGATTAAACACCAAGTAATAGAAAGAAAGATCCTCCTAGTGCCCCCATCGCTCAGGAAATGGCAAGGACTTGAGTGGCTCTGGGACAGAAACCAGGCACAAGGATCAAAATTCATATTTCTTATGATAAATTACAAGATCACAGCACCCTGAAAGTGAGAAATGTAATAAATTCTGACTTAGGGCAGATAAAAGTTATAGGCTGGGAGTGTTCAGAATAGAAGCTTATGGCTGGATCTTCCTGCCAGGAATGTTACAACTTTGGTAAGTAACAGTGACGAGTGACACTGCCTTGGCGCTCACTATGCTTAGGTGCATTTTTTTTTTAATTAAACCATCGCTGTGTACATTAATGCAGTCATGGGGTACAGTGTGCTGGTTCTACATACAATCTGAAATATTTTCATCAAACTAGTTAACATAGCCTTCATGTCATTTTCTTAGTTATTGTGTTAAGACACTTATATTCTTCATTTAGAAAGATTCCATGTACCCTTGTAAGATGAGCCATAGGCGTGGTCCCACTAATCACCCTCCCTCTACCTATCCTCCTCCCTCCCCTCCCCTCCGTCTCCCCTTCCCCATATTCTTGGGCTATAATTGAGTTATAGCTTTCATATGAAAGCTATAAATTAGTTTCATAATAGGGCTGAGTACATTGGATATTTTTTTCTTCCATTCTTGAGATACTTTGCTAAGAAGAATATTTTCCAGCTCCATCCATGTAAACATGAAGGAAGTTGTCTCCATCTTTCTTTAAAGCTGCATAGTATTCCATGGTGTACATATACCACAATTTATTGATCCATTTGTGGGTTGATGGGCACTTGGGCTTCTTTCATGACCTAGCAATTATGAATTGGGCTGCAATAAACATTCTGATACAAATATCTGTATTGTAGTGTGATTTTTGGTCTTCTGGATATGTACCTAGTAGAGGAATTATAGGATCACTTAAACACATTTTGGAAAGCAGAAAGTTTCAGGGATGAATGGTGTGTTCAATAATCCTTCTGCTGGGCTCAGCACCTGTGGCTCAACTGGCTAAAGTGCCAGCCACATACACCTAAGGTGGCAGGTTCGAATCCAGCCCCGCCTGCCAAACAACAATGACGGCTGCAACCAAAAAATAGCCAGGCATTGTGGTGGGCACCTGTGTTCCCAGCTACTTGGGAGGTTGAGGCTTGAGCCCAGGGGGGAGGTTGCTGTGAGCTGTGATGCCACAGCACTCTACCCAGGGTGACAGCTTGAGGCTCTGTCTCAAAAAAAAAAATTAATAATCCTTCTGCTGTAGGTAAATGTCAATGCTTGATGGAACCTGAGCAGTCTCTTGTTGGTGTGGATGATAAATTTTACCCCCCGTGTGGGCAGACTGATACATATTTTAATCCTGTTATGGTTTGGTTTGGCTGGATTTTGATTCTTGTTTCTATTTTTGGTCACCTTCATCTGGAAAATGTCTTAGATTCTCTACAAATATTGTCACCAACATCATGCAGGATCCACCTCTGCAGTGGCTTTCCATCTATGCTCCTCCACACGGCGGACTGGAATAATGGCTGTTTGCTAATGTTCAGAAAATGATAATTTAATGGATGGGATTTTTCTCAACTTTTAACTATTTTGTTTATAACTTTCTTTGAGCTTTTTTTTTTTTTTTTTGGCCGGGGCTGGGTTTGAACTCGCCACCTCCGGCACATGGAGCCAACGCCCTACTCCTTTGAGCCACAGTCTCAGCCCTGAGTTTTTAGTTTTAGAGACTTGAGTTGGCCAAAGGATACAGTAAGTGGCAATGTAGCAAATAAACAAAAACAAGAAACTCATGTAATTGAATGAAAAACAAAGAAGAAATAGGGTTCTGTTTGCTTTTTCTATGATTACATTACCAGTTGTGATTTTACATTACAGCTATTAAATAGAGCCACCTTTTCTTTCAATCAGATTGTCCCGGTTTTGATGAGGGGATTGAATGGAAGAGATGGGACTGGAGCCCTCGTTGGAAAGGTCGGCCTGTGTGGGAGGGATTAGATTCCCACAGGAAGCAGGCAGAATCCTTTGATCCATCATCTGGAGAAGAAGTACTGATTAGCAACAATTTGGTTTATTTATTTATTAATTTATTTTTTATTTTTTGAGTCCTTATTCCATAGCCAAACCAAGGTGAACATGCAGTAAGTATTAATTCTTTTTTTTTTTTTTTTTGAGACGGAGCCTCAAGCTATCCCCCTGGGTAGAGTGCCATGGCATCACAGCTCATAGCAACCTCCAACTCCTGGGCTCAAGCGAGTCTCCTGCCTCCGCCTCCCAAGCAGCTGGGACCA
>CAUYQV010032436.1:0-13484 GCA_963574575.1 Galagoides demidoff
AGAAAGAGACAAGACACACAAAACAGAATTTTCAAAGGTGGGAGCACAAGGGACCACCACCTGTTTGTGGGATTCTGATGGGGGCCCCAAGTGTCAGTTCCATTGAGCTTTTATTGAAGGCAGTTTGCTCATTAGACCAGAGGGTAAGCTGAGGAAGGTAACAAAGATGTCAGCAGTTTCTCTGAGTAAGCCTAACAGCTTCTATTGTTTCTATAATCATTACCTTTAAGGGTATGAGCAGTCTTGAGAAATCTGGAACCAGAGCCTTGGGTGGGACAACCTCTGTCTGTGGTCACACACACAGATTTATGGGAGGATATTAATACCTGTTCGTTCACTGTGGAGTAAAATGCCACTAGTGTCAATCTTCTCTGAAGAATCAATGAAAAAGAGGAATTTTCCTCTCATTATCACCACAGAGGGTCTTCTTCTGTGATAAGGGATGTAAGCCATCCTACCCATATTTCAGGGCTCAAGTTCTTCCCTTGATCTGTGCCCCAGATAAATACAAATCTCCACATTGGGTATTTGCTTTGACTGTTAACTGCGCAGGAGGCAGCCTAGTTAATGTTTCTTGCTAGGCCTTCCACACAGCTTCCTCTGTGGCCATTATTCCTTCAGAGTGCTTACAGACCAAGCAGGAGTTTTGTTAAGCTGTATCCCCAACAGGTCAGACTTCTAGAAAAAGTAGAAAACTTGCTCAGATAAGAAATTTAGTAGTGGCTGATTTAAAGGTAAGATAGCTGACTTTCCTTTGACTCGCTTAGCTTACTTTTTTATTTTCCCTTTTCTGTGGGGTTGTTTTACCTTGCCAAGTATGGGATCTTCGGTCCCCATTCTGCCTGCATTGATAAATTTTTCTCTTCTCTACCCTGACATGGTATCAAAGTATATCTTTAAGAGTACTCTTGCAGGCTAGCAGATGTCAAGTGAAATTTAAAAAAAAAAATTACTTTTTTGTAATTATTTACTTTTCTCTTGAGTACTAGGTTGGGCATAGAAAATACAGGAGTGTACATGCAAACACAGCCACATACATACACATTAGATACACATGCACAGGAATGAATAGATGGTCCATGTCTTCAAAGAGTTCAGGATTTATCAAAGCTAAGAAATCATATAAGCAAGAAACTTATAAGGAATAGGAGTCTTCCTTAACAATTACTTTTTTCCATAGCTTTTATAATAGATGTTGCTGGCATTCCTCTTAGAATCTCTTCACTGGGCCCATATACCTCCAAAGCTTCTGAGGATTTTCTCTGTATAATTGTCCACTGTGGGAGTTTCCTTATCCAGAGATGCCTGGAAATTATGGCATGAGGTTACTTTATGATGCCAGTCAGGCTTCATATCTGCCATGCAATTACTCTGCAACTTGCTTCTCTCAATCCTACGTAGGTTTCACTTGGGAAAAAATTATTTGTACAATAGTCTTCAGTTTAGGCTTCACTGCTGGAGACCTGCCCTGAAATAACTTGTATGATGATAGATCTCTCAAGTTCACATTATTTTACTCATCACGTAGATCTAATTTTGATTTATTGTAAAGTCATAGGCCCATATGATCTTACTGAGTTGATTTTAGTTTAAATAGTTGCATGAAATAATTGCCTCAAGGCAAATGGTGCATTGGACATGGTATATTTGTGGCCTTTCTGATTTCTTATTCAGTGATCGCTAATGAATCATAATCAGCGATCAGGGCCTTCTGCAATTTCATTTGTACTGGCTAATGCAAAAGCTTGAGCCTTTTCTTTATCCAGAAAGTTTCTCTGGTATTTTCTGAATTTTTTTTGCCTATCCTTCTATTTTTATTATCCTTCCCCAGCCCTCATATCTCAAGATCTCATGAATATACTGTTTTTAGACTTTATTTCCTTATATCTCTAGAAATTAAATTCTTTGGAGATAAGCTTCCAAACCACCTTGTACTTTTCTTTTTCTAACTCTCTTAACATTTACAATTAAATGTTTAGTGAATGACTTCTTTCATTAAAACAGGGATTAATAGACTTTTTCAGTAAAAAGCCAGACAGCAGTTATTTTAGGTTTTGCAAGCTACGTGATCTCTGCCATCTATTCAATTATGTCACTGCAGCCAGAAAACAGCTATAGACAATCCACAAATGAGTGAGCATCACTATATCTCAGTGAACCTTCAGAAAAAACAAACAAACAAAAACCAAAATCCAAGTTGTAGGCTAGTTTCCTGATTCCTTTTCTAGACTGCAAGCTCTTTGAAGACCTTCAGTGGGTAAGTGAAACTTGTTTGATCCTCATCTTTAGCAATTCCAAGTCTTTAATGTTGTACCTTCATAAGCCTAATATAAAGCGGGCACTTCTATCATTTGAATAGAATTAAATATGATAAACTGATTTTTTGAAGAGTTTAAGGATAATTATTCTTAGTGGGCCATTTTTAATCTAGTTTTATACCTACAAGGCTCTTAAGTAGCTATTCCAGGCTCTATAAGAACAGCAAATAAGGGCCTACAGTGGCCAGCAGCACACTGGGTTATTTGGCATACAATATCTAATATTTCTTCTTTATGAAAAAATTGTTGTCGGTAATATCCATGTAGCAACCATTAACAATAATTAGTTTTTGATACATTTTTCATTTTTAAACAGCAATTAACTATTATAGGGGATGACATTTTAATTTTAAAGACATTCAAATTCAAGTATTTTATGTGTGAACTAAACCATTCAGTTGACAAGCAAAATATATCTTGTCATTCTCATTTTGTTTCAAACTTTCATTTTTTAAGTAAAATTAAAAATTCCAAGTATTCACATAAACATGGTAGTGGCTCATCTTGTTTTTCTTCTTCTTTTTTTTTTTTTTGACCAGGGCCAGGTTTGAACCTGCCACCTCTGGTATATAGGGCCCATGACCTACTCCTTTGAGCCACAGGTGCTGCCTATTCTTCATCTTGGTAATAGCTATTCTATCATTGTTATTTCCAATTGACTGTTTAAACAGAGGAATATGTAGACCCATAAGAGTGTGAGAAAATAACTTTGCCTAAATCCTAATACTAGTTTCTGAAGAATGGTGTGCAACGAAGTCTTCATGTGGCATGGGCCGACTATATAAGTGGAAATTCTTCAAGTGACTCTCCACGTAGAGTAAGAGGTTAAAGAATAACTAATAGACATGCAAATTTGACAAGACATGTCCATGTGTGCATGTGTGTACATGTACACATGTGTATGCACGTCCACAGCAACTAAAATTATTTAGAATTTAGGCCCCTACATTTGGGGGAAGAGAGAATATAATTTACAGGCTCAGAGTGATAACAAGCTGATGAATCTTAATCAGTTTTATTGTTCCTTTATTTATATTAGAATTATAGCCCACAGCCTAAAAGGGTCACTCCTATTGCCCTGCCCTTAAATTACCACGTCTAGACCTTTCAACACATACTATTCTCATTATCCAAGAAAACACTGACAAGCTTTTAAGGCTCTGAATCCAACACTTCATAAAGACATTTGGGAAATGATTATACACTTTTTCCTCTGGTAGGTTCTCAAACAAGATATATTCCACAGTTATCTGTGACATCATTTCAGAGCTGAGGGCAGATGTGCCAAGCCGTAACTTAAGAATGGAATCTATATAATTGCATGTGAAATAATAAGAAACTCTGTGAGTAAAAATAAAAACACCTACTTAATAAAAAGTGATGAGAAAAAACAAGAAATTTGTTGATATCAGAATAAGGAAGCAGGAAGTCAGGAAGAATAAAGGAATTTATCAATTGAATAAATTACCAATATCATAAAATTGTTGATGAGATGAAGAATAATAATTGAAGGAGTAGGTCATGGACAAAGACATCATGCTTTATTTTATCTGGTGTGAGTGAATAACTAAATAATAGTATTGAATTTTAAAAACAATAACCATTCCTAAAAAAAGAACATTTCTTTAAAAGATTCCTTTGTAATCTCTAAAATACAGTTTGGGACATTCTTGGTATTTATAATTTACTGATTGATAAAAATATCATTGAAAATAGGGCAGTGCCTGTGGCTCAAAAGAGTAGGGCACTGGCCCCATACACTGGAGGTGGCGTGTTCAAACCCAGACCCAGCCAAAAAAAAAAAAAAACCCGCCCCCCCCCCAAAAAAAAAGTCATTAAAAATATACTTAGTTGGCTGGAAGAGTGATATCTTATGGGGGGAAAAAAGCTAGCCATAAGAAATGAAATTAGCTGAAAATATACAGGTGTCACTTATTTTATAAAGAAAAGAGATTCCTGAAATTCTCTGTCTAATAAATGTATAAGCCAATGTACTATCTTTCAGTATTATCTTTGACATCCACATTCTTGGTAGAGATGATGTATCTTGGTTTCTTATTACTTTTTATTGTCAGATACTCCTCATTTTTTTAATGGAAATTTCCTCCACTGCCCTCTTCTCAACTTATCCTTCTAAGAATTAAAGAACTGAAAGTAACAACAGCACATTATTTTATTAAAAAATCCCACACAAATTTGGAAAGTAATTTTAGTAAGAAAGGGATAATCAATAAAAACTAATTTATACATACAGTTCTTCAAAGTTTATGCTATGATATGGCTTACTTCTTAAATTACAGTCTGTAATTTTATTTTTCTATTTATTTTCAGTCCCCAGGAGTGAGTGTGACATGGAATGACAGTTATCTAGAAGGATGTGTTTTATAAAAACCAAGTTTATAGACATAAGGCATTGTTTGTCATTTCAGTTTTGCAAGACTGTCTGGGAAAAACAAAATACCATAAACTGGGTGACTTAAAGTTATATCAATGTATTATTTCATAGTTCTAGAGGCCAGGAGTCAGAAATCACAGTGTCAGTGGGACTATGCTTGCTTCTTCTGAAACCTGCAGGAAATTTTTCTTGCCTCTTCTTAGCTTTTGGTGATTGGCCAGTAGTAATTGTTGGCACTCCTTGGTGCATAGATGCATCATTCTTTTCTTCCATCTTTACATGGTGTTCTCCTCTGTGTCTTTCCTTGATATGTGTTTATGTCTGTTTCAAAATTTCCTTTTGTCATAAGGGCATCAGTCAGATTAAGACCCACTGCATTCATGGTTTTACTTGATTTCCTTTATAAAGACCTGGTCACCTGCTGATGTATTGAGGGTTAGAACCTAAATTTATCTTTTTATGGGGACAAAACTCAGCCCATAAAAGAAATATATAGAAAATATACAAATTATGACATCAGAATTCTAGAATTTCTCTCCCCAAATGTAACAAATGTAACAGCTATGATGCTTTTAAATTTAAATATCCATCACAGCACTAAACCCCAGAGTGACTGAGTGAGATACTGTCTCAATCAATTAATTTAAAATATCCATTTTTAGAAACTATGTTTTACTTCGTTTGAGAGGAATCATATGGTATGTAATCTGTTATGTTTGGCCTTTCATTTAAAAAATTAAGATTAATATAAGGGTGCATACAGTTGGGCTACATTGTTTGCATTTGTTAGGTAAAGTCCAAGTTGCAGTTGAGCCCTTCATCCAAGAGGTGTGCCATATGCCCTTACATTATACCCAATAGGTGAGAGCTGACCACTCTCTCTCCTCCCTCTTCCCTTCTTGAATTTAAATGTGTTTTTCTCTCATGTGGGCATGTATGGGTGGCTTTTTATTTGTTGTATTTATAAAATTCAATAATATAGAGCTATAGTTCAACTTTTATTAATGCTATATAGTAGTGGTTCACAAATATGTCTCAGAATTCCCTGAGGGTCTTATTAAAATGCAAAGTCTTGTTTAGGGGCTGAGAATTTAAACTTCTGACAACTTCCCATGTAATGAGTTTGAGTTTTTATTAGATTAAATAATTTTTAGAAATGACTATGTCTTATAGCATACACCTTACATATAAAGATAGATCAATTGTAAAGCAAATGGGTGCAGTTTGATATAATATACAACACTAAACAAAACTCAGCTATCCTCACTATATTAATGTTATGAAAGTAGACATTAGGAAAAAATATATCATTAAGGGTTGAAGAATATTACATATGTAACATTTCTATCCAATTTGGAGATATGATAATTATCCATTTGTATGTGCTTAGTAACACAGACTCAAAACACTGGAAGTCCTAGCCAGAAAATCAAGCAAGAGAAAGAAATAAAGGGCATCCAAATTGAGAATGAGTAGGTCAGACTATCACTTATTGCCGCTGATATAATCTTATATCTGGAAAACCTCGGAGGCTCTATGAAGAGACTCCTGGAATTGATAAATACATGCGGCCATGTCTAAGGTCATAGAATCAATGTACATAAATCAATACCATTTTTATGCACCAGTAACAGTCAAGCTGAGATGCAAAGCAGAGATTAATCATTCACAATAGCTACAAAGAAAACAAAATGCCTAGGAATATACTTAACCAAGGAGGTGAAAGATATTTAGAAACAGAACTACCAAACACAAGAGGAAAGAAATTCCAGATGACACATAAAAATGGAAGACAATAGATGAGTGGAATCAACATGTTAAATGTCCACACTACCCAAAGTGATTTACAGATTCAGCATGATCTCCATTAAAATACTGAGGAGGAAGTCGGTAAGAACCAGGAATGATCAAGGAAAATCTCTCTTGATGGAAAGGAGAAAAAGGAAATGAGATGTGTCACTTCCAGATAGAAGCATTCAGAGCCAATGTGCTTTTTGCCTCATTCCCCTTCCTGCACCACTGCAATTAGCATGAGCTTGATATTACTTTTAGTATCACTTCCCCCCCCCTTTTTTTTCCTTTGGAGACAAAGTCTTACTTTGTCACCCTTGGTAAAATGCCATGGCATCACAGCTCACAGCAACCTCCAACTCTTGGGCTTAGGTAATTCTCTTGCCTCAGCCTCTAGAGTAGCTGGGACTACAGGTGCATGCCACAATGCCCAGCTATTTTTGTTATTGTTGTTGTGGCAGTTTGGCCAGAGCCAGATTCAAACCCACCACCCTCAGTATATAGGGCTGGCACCCTACTCACTGAGCCACAGGCACCATTCAGTATCACTCCCCTTTTAAAAAAACTTGTTCTACTGCATACTTAGAACATGCCGTGAATGGATTAACAAACTGGTATGTGTATACCATGGGATACTACTATTCAGCAATTTAAAAAGATGGAGACTTTACATCTTTCAGATTTACCTGGATAGAGTTGAAATACATTGTTCTTAATAAAGCATTGCAGGAATGGAAAAATGAATACCCAATGTACTCCATACTAATGTGAAATCAATATGTAAACAATCATATGCTCGTAAGAACAATAAAACACAAATATAGTCTAGTACAAGAGCACGGGGGGGGGGAAGGGGGGGAAGGATGATTGGCAGAAGGAGGGAGGGCATGAGGGAGGATCTCTAATGAGCACACTGTGAGGGTGTATAACATGCCCCCTGGGGCGAGGGGCTCTTTTACAGATGGACCTTTACCCTGGAAGTGAGAACAATGTAACTTAAAAATTTGTAGCTTCATATTAATTTGAAATAAAAAATAAATTTAAAAAAATTTCCGTTCTTATCAAGGGACCTGGTAAAGTAAAAGAAAGGAACGTTAATCCCTTTTCACTCAGAAATCAAATCAAATCATCTTTAACTTTTTGTATATCTGTTAGAATTCTTCATAATGTTTTAAATTATAAATAAAGATTTGGAGTCCTGCTGATTTAAGAACAATCTAAAACAGTGTTCATCACAATTATTAGTGCATTAAATATTTGTACTATAATTTCACTTAGTGACCCTCTTTTTCAGAGACAGTTACCCAGGTTTATTTGCAGTAACGTGATATAGCTCAATAGAAGACTAGATATGTAAAATACTAGATACTCCAAACAAGAACAAAGTTCAACCCTTAAAGTAGATAAATTCACAGGAAAGATAAATAGTTATAGCTAAAGGAGAAAGGAAGTTTCAGAACGTACTGATAATCTTACAAAAAAATTAAAATGTGAGTATTTGGGGTATGATTCGTGCATATAAATGAATAAGTATGCATCTGCAGGAATGCACATCTTATTAACACATCTGTGGAGGGTAAAGAGAAAGACATGGAATTAAGGAAAACTTTCATACTTAATATATTCTCCATTTGACTTGTTTACAAGGGGAATGTTTAGTTTTTTTAAAAGCAGAAGGAAATGGGATTTTAGACCCTCTAAATAGAGATATTTGCTGAGAAATGAATGACAGAGGAAGAGAGAAAAAGAAGAAACCAACATACAACTTATGTAATGCTAGGTGCACAGAGGAAATGTAAGCGGTAATTGAATTTCACAATCCATCCGGGAATCTGTAAGGTCTTGGTAGTTTGAACTTCCTTAAAAAAATAACATAGATTGGGTGGCTTAAATGACACAAATTTATATTCTCATAATTCTGAAGCCTGTTAACTCCAAGATGAAGTTTCTAGCAGGGTCTACTTTCTGCTAAGGACCGTGTTCCTTGCTTGCAGATAGATGGCTGCTTTTCCCTCAGCAAGTGCTCCTCTGACCATGTTAGGTTGTATGTGTGTGTGTGTTTTTTTGGGGGGGGGTGTTGAGGGGAGAGGCTTCTGCTGTCTCTTCTAAAAAGGGCACCTGACCTTTCAGATTAGAACCCACTCTTATGACCTCATTTATCACTTCCTTACAGGCCCTGTGTTCAAATACAGTCACATTGAAGGTGAAGGCTTCAATGTCTGAATATTAGGGAGACACAGACGCTCAGTCCATAGCAGGTTATAACAGATGAATTGCTGCCACCACATTAAGACTGCCCTATGTTATTCCTGTAATGCTTCCCTATTGGAAACCAGAAAAAGGATGTGTACGGATATCTGATACAGGAAACCACAAATGTTGATTGGGTCTGGGCCGAGGTAGGTTTTGGGTAACTAGTATTGATGTCAGTATAAAGACGATGTTAACTCAATGCTTCTGTTTGCTCATTTATTCTAAATGTAAATTGCATCAGGGAAGATGCAGAACATTATTAGGTCAAGCAACCAGAAAGTCAGCTACTACAATCCAAGAGGTATATTCTTAACACCTCCTTTTTCACCCTGTAGTAGCAGAAGGCGGGTTTTGATATAGTTCAAAAGATACTGCTGTTGGAGTCTCACAAGTGTAAAGAATGAAAATGGCCTATGGCCTATTTTGATTATTCATCCCCTCTCATGTGTAAAAAGTAGCAGTATTATAGCATCACTTAAGGATTGAGAATGATGTGCCAGATGCTGTACTTGGCCTTAAAAGATCCAGCTGATCTATGGGAGGAAAGATTAAATTTTAAACTCTAGACTTCATGTCAATGAATGCCACACACCACCCTCCACCAGAAAATCTCCCTCCCAAATTCCAGTGTTGAAAATTATCTGTAGTGTGTTGTTGAAGTCAATTTCAAAAAGAATGAAGAAAAAGAAGTTACAATTATTCTATGTAGGGAAGCACAGTACTGCTCTAAAACTAAAATGTTCTGGGATAATATTTTTAAAAGCACTTTGAAAAGATTACAAATGTGTCCTTTTTTATCTTTCACTGGCTAAAATATTCAATTTTGTGTCAACTCTAGGGTAATCAGTTAATGTATGATAACTATTGTACCTATTTTTTAAATATCATATTTTAGAGCAGTTTTAGGTTCACCTTGAAATTGAGAGAAGCGGAGATATCCCCCCAAACCTCCTTCCCTCACACATGCATAGCCTTCCTCATCACTGACGTCCTCCAGCACATTGGTACGTTTGTCACAATTGATAAACCGCCATTGAAACATCATGATTTCCCAATGTCCACAGTTTATATTGTGGTTCAGTCTTGGTGTTGTACGGTCTTTGGGTTTGGAAAAATTAACAATGGCATGTGTCCCTCCGTCACAAAATTATCATGCAGAGTCATTTCACTGCCCTAGAAATCCAGTGTTCTCCCCTAAGCATCACCCTTCTCCTCCCAGCCCCTGGCAACAAATGGTCGTCTTTACTCTCTCCATAGTTTCACCTTTTCCAGAATTCATATAGTTACCATCAGACAGTACCTATTCTTTTCAGACTGGCTTCTTTCACATAGTAATAAGCATATCCATTTTTAGTGTATTCTAATAGAGGTGTTAGATAAGCAGGCATTTTCATTCTTCTATATGTGGAGAAGACCATTTATTAAGGAGGCTGTCCTTTCTCTGCTGTGTGTTTTTAGCTCTGTTGTTGAAAATCAGTTAACCATAGATACTTGGGTTTATTGCTGAATTCTCTAATCTGTTCCATTGTTGATTGTCTTTTTTTATGCTAGTCACACATGGGTTTGATTATTATATCTTTGAAATCTGGTATTATATATTTTGAAATCTGGTATTATGTAGGTTTCAACTTTATTATCTTTGGTCAAGATTGTTTTGGTTATTCAGAGTCTTTTGTGGTTTGAGTAGCATGGACATTTAAAAAATATTAATTATTGTAATATATAAACACTATTTTTCTATTTACTTCTGTTATTTTAATTTCTCTCATGAGTGTTTTATAATTTTCAGTATACAGGCCATTTACTTCCTTGGTTAAATTTACTCCTAAGTATTTTACTTTTTGGATACTATTGTGGAGGCATTATTTTCTTAATATTTATAGACAGTTCTTTGCTAATATAAATTTGACTGAGTTTTTAAGTTGATTCGGCACCTTACAACTTTTAAAATTTTTTTCATAAGTTCTAATAGATTTTTGTTGACATCTTTAGGATTTCTTTTTTCGGTTTTTTTTTCTTTTCTTTTTTTTTTGGCTGGGGCCAGGTTTGAACCACCTCTGGTGTCCTACTCCTTTGAGCCACAGGAACCACCCTGTCCTTAGGATTTTTTAATGTATAACATGTTATCAGCAAACATAATTTCACTTCACCTTTTCCTACTTAAATGCCTTTTGTTTCTTTTTCTTGCCTAATATTTCTGGCTATGACTTAAAATACTACATTGAATAAAAGTGATGAGTGTTGGCATTCTTTTCTAGATCCTACTCTTAGAAAAATAACCTACAAATGTCACCACTGAGTATGAGGTTCACTGTTGGATTGTGATGTATGAACTTTATGGTGTTGAGGTACAAAATATACCTAACTTCTTGCATGTTTTAATCATGAAAGGACATTGAATTTAGTCACATTATTTTTCTAAATCTATTTAAATTATCATGTGGTGGTTTGTTCGTTTGGGGCAGTTTTTGGCTGGGGCAGGATTTGAACCAACCACTTTCAGTACATGGGGCTGGTGCCCTACTCCTTTGAGCCACAGGCGCTGCCTTATCATGTGGTTTTTGTTCCTCATTGTGTTAATATAGTGAATCATACTTACTGATTTGTGTATGTTTAACTGTTCTTTCATCCTTAAATCCCAGTCAATATGTTGAATGGTCCTTTTAGTGATCTATTTGAGGGTTTTAGTCAAAAGTCATTAGTGCATACATACCAATGGGTATGCAGCTGATGATATGGAGTACAGGTATTATAATGTATTGGTGCTGAGTAGATTCTACTTGACATTTTGGGTCAAAGTGATCTAGATGGACATTCTGGCTATAATCACCACATGTGACCTCCAGTAGGTAAATTAACTTTATGAATTTCAATTTTTCAACTGTCGACTGTACAAGTCAAACTAGCAATATGTAAATTTCAATACAGAACTATTTTTGAAAAGAATGACATAAGAGTATAGGGGTTTCTTTTTGTCATATAGATAGTTTGTGCATATTTCTGTGCAATTATTCTCAAATGTTCCAGAAATAACCACCAAAAAATAAGCCCACCCAAGGAACACCAATATCTATTACTGAAAGGTTGATACTCATTCTCAAGCCTACATCAGAAAAAAAAACAATAATAAAAAGTAGTTTTGGGGAACAATGGAATGGAATTTTATTACTTTGCTAGCAAAGGAGGAATAACAGTGCACTGTTCATCTCAAAATACCAAGTTTTCACCTATTGCTTTGCTTTTAGAATAATAAATGTATGAATGTGATTAAAAATATTACTTTTTAAATAACTATAGTTAATACTGTCTTTTAATTTTAGAAATATGTGATCATACCTGGGAAAAGAATTGGCTTTCAGTGAATTACCCTTCATATTTCCTTTGTTGATTCTTAAGACTATCTCTACATATAATGATTGCCCACTGTGATTTAATTAAGAAATAATTTACAAAGACAAATTTAGTTAAACATAAAAAAATGGATCTTCAATTTTCTCAATACTGTCCTCTAAATGCTGCTTGTCCCTCTGCCCTCTTTTGAACCTGGGAGAATTGAATTGTTTGCAGTGCTTACCTTTCTTTCTTCATTCATCTTCTGTCCTATGTATGAAAAGAAAAAAAATCTCCCATACCTGAAGTTACCATAAGCTTTAGTCCATGGCACAGGTGACATGGACTTAGGAGGGAAGGATTCACCTCCTACAGTCAGTGTTTCTCCTGATTCACTATTTGCAGAAACTAGAAATTATAGTAAATTGTAGTCGTATTGTGGTAATCTTCCTATCCATTTTCTGGAAAGAGAGACTGGAAGAATATCTGTCTTGTTTTGTTTCATGATGCCTCTCCATGAGGAAGTTTCCTAAGTACAGATATCTATCTATCTATCTATATTTATTTTAAATTCAAATGAGCATTCAGTGGAACTGTTGTCAACCAGGCTTATATTTCCAGTTAAAAATAACATCAATTGAGAGGATCATATGGTCTTTGTTTTTTAATTTGTTTATGTGGTGGATTATGTTTATACATTTGCGTATGTTGAACCAGCCTTGAGATCCTGGGATAAAACCCACTTGGTCATGGTGTATAATTTGCTTGATGTGTTGCTGGATTCTGTTTCTTAGGATCTTGTTGAATATTTTTGCATCAATATTCATTAGAGATATTGGTCTATAATTTTCTTTTCTTGTTGGATCTTTACCTGGTCTGGGGATCAAGGTGATGTTTGCTTCATAGAATGTGTTGCATCCATTCATGATTAGAACACTTAAGAAAATAGGCATAGAAGGGACTTTTCTCAAGTTGATAGAGGCCATCTACAGCAAACCCACAGCCAGTATCGTATTGAATGGAAGGAATTAAATTGAAACCATTTCCACTCAGATCAGGAACCAGGCAAGGTTGCCCACTGTCCCCATTGCTCTTCAACATCGTAATGGAAGTCCTAGCCATAGCAATTAGGGAAGAAAAAGCAATCAAGGGTATTCACATAGGATCTGAAGAGATAAAACTCTCACTCTTCACAGATGATATGATCATATATCTGGAAAACACCAGGGACTCTACTACAAAACTCCTAGAAGTGATCAAGGAATACAGCAGCGTCTCAGGTTACAAAATCAACAGCCATAAGTCAGTAGCCTTTATATATACCAACAATAGTCAAGCTGAAAAAACAGTCAAGAACTCTATTCCATTCACAGTAGTGCCAAAGAAGATGAAATATT
>CAUYQV010032440.1:0-11347 GCA_963574575.1 Galagoides demidoff
CATGGCTTCACGGCTCATAGCAACCTCCAACTCCTGGGCTCAAGTGAGTCTCCTGCCTCCGCCTCCCAAGTAGCTGGGACCACAGGCGCCCGCCACAACGCCCAGCCATTTTTTTTGGTTGCAGCCATCATTGTTGTTTGGTGGGCCCGGGCTGGGGATTCGAACCCACCACCTTAAGTGTATGTGGCTGGTGCCTTAGCCGATTGAGCCATAGGCGCCGAGCCAAAGTTTGTTAATTTCTTTCTTTTCTTTTTTTTAAGACAGAGTCTCAAGCTGTTGCCCTGGGTAGAGTGCCATGACATCACAGCTCCCAGAAACCTCAAACTCTTGGGTTTAAATAATTCTCTTGACTCAGCCTCCCAAGTAGCTGGGACTACAGGTGTCTACCCCAATGCCCAGCTATTTTTTTTGTTGTTGTAGCTGGGACTACAGATGCCCACCACAGTGTCCAGCTATTTTTAGAGGTGGGGTCTTGCTCTTGTTCACTCTGGTCTCAAACCTGTGAGCTCAGGAAATCCACCTGCCTTGTCCTTCCAGAGTGCTGGGATTACAGGCGTGTGCCACCGCACCTGGCCTAAGTTTGTCAATTTTAATAACAACAACAAAAAATCTGCTTAGATTATGAAGGTTGTGGAGAATCTATATAATCAGTTTGAGAAGAATTTACATCTTACAACACTAAGTCTGTGTGTCCATGAGTTCAGTAAATCTCTCCACTTGTTCAGCTTTTTAATTTACCTCGGTAACGTTTTAAAGTATTCAGTATATAGGTCTTGCATCTTTTTTCAAATTTATCCCTAAGTAATTCACTTGGGGGAATGCTATAAAAATAACACAATTTTTAAACTTTCAATCTCTATACAGAGAAATACAACTAATTTTCACATAATAACATCATTTGTGGATAAAGACAGTTTTCCTTTCTGATCTACATGGTTACTTTGTTTTCCTGTCTAACTGCCCTAGCTGGGACCGCCCAGCACAAGGCTGAATGCAGTAGTTGGGGTGGAGTCCTCATCAAGGTCTCCTATTAAAGACTCCGCACTGGCTGCAA
Source organism: Galagoides demidoff (assembly GCA_963574575.1). Lineage (NCBI taxonomy): Eukaryota > Metazoa > Chordata > Mammalia > Primates > Galagidae > Galagoides > Galagoides demidoff. Next base: position 1,055 of record CAUYQV010032440.1, read on the forward strand.
GTGCTTCTACAGGTGCTTTGAGTAGGGCCAAGAAAAGTCCCTTCTACTGGGTCATTGGATATCTGTTCATTAGGAACAGATGCTGGATTTTTGTCACATGCTCTTTCTGCAGCTGTCAGGATGATCATACATGGCTTTCGTCCTTTGTTAACATGGTACTTACACTGATTTTTAAAAGTTTAAGCTAATTTGTACATCCTGGACAAATCCCCACTTGACTGTGATCTTTTTTTTTTTATTTTTTTTTGAGACGGAGCCTCAAGTTATCCCCCTGGGTAGAGTGCCATGGCATCACAGCTCATAGCAACCTCCAACTCCTGGGCTCAAGCGAGTCTCCTGCCTCTGCCTCCCAAGTAGCTGGGACCACACGTGCCCGCCACAACGCCCGGCCATTTTTTGGTTGCAGCCATCATTGTTGTTTGGTGGGCCCGGGCTGGGGATTCGAACCCGACACCTTAGGTGTACGTGGCTGGCGCCCTAGCTGATTGAGCCATAGGCGCTGAGCCTTAAAAATAGAAAAACTTGCCAGGTATAGTGGTGGGCATCTGTAGTCTCAGTTCCTTGGGAGGCTGAGGCAGGAGGATGGCTTGAGCCCAACCAAGGGTTTAAAGTTGCTGTGAGCTATGTATGATGCCATGGCACTCTACCTAGGGTGACAGAGTGAGACTACGTCTCAAAAAAAAAAAAAAAGAATTTGTTTACATTTGACAGAACAAGATGGCCAAATAGTACCCTCTAGCAATCATCCCCTAGCAGGGCTGCTGAAACTATCTATCTAAGAAAGTACCTTCATAAGAACCAAAAAATCAGGTGAGCAGCCCTAGCACCTGCTAACATGATACCAAGATAAAGTTTCTGCCCTGGTGAGGGCAGGAAAGAGAGTCTTCAATTGCCTACACCCCACCCCTTCCCAGCACTCCCCATGGCCCCATGCAGACATGGTATCTGGGTGCCTCAGGAGGGAGAGTGAAGTGACTTTGCGTGAAGCTCAGTGCTGCCTGTCATGGTGGAGCACACACAGACCAGCACTGTGCTGGCTCCCATAGTGAGGATGCTCAGCTCCAGTGGGAGAAAGATGCGTGTGGCTTCGCCACTGGATGCCTCAAGGCCTGGGGCTGGGAATACATATGAGTAGCAGTGAGGCCACGAGGACACTGTCCCTGAGCAGCCCCTGGTGCTGCACTGGTCTTGGAGCCAGTGGACTCCGGGTGCCAATGACATACTGTGGTAGCCAAGGGAGTGCCTGTGCCACCCCTGCCCCAACTCCAGGCAGTGAAGCTCAGGGAGGGACTCCTCCCACCTGGAGGATAGAGAGGGCAAGTACAGAGGATCTGGGAGTGTGCCTTGGCTCTAGCTCAGCCACAGTAAAATGTATCACCTACCAATTCCTTAAGCCCTGATTCCAGATCTTTGCTACTGGACAGTGTTTCTAGACCCACCCTAGGCCAGGAGGGAATCCTCTCCCCTGAAGGGAGGTGCCCAGGCCCTGAGGGATTCACCCCTGCTGACTGCAGAGGTCCTGGGGCTTACAGAGGCAGCAGCAGCAGCTGGGCAGCAGTGGCCACTCCAGTACCGTGGTGGTTTGCAAGGCTTCAGGGCCACCCTGAACAGTGCCATCTGTGGTGGCTGTGGCCGTGGGAGAGCCCACATAATGCTCTCCCCCCCAATTCCAGGCAGCCCAGCACAGAGAGAGTAGGACTTCGCCAAGTCACCAAGGTTGGTCTCCAGGTGCCTCTGATGACCCTGCTCCTGGGTCTAGGGCGCCCCCTAGTGCTGAAATGGTGCAGTAACCGAAACCCCGGGCCAAAATGCTCACACCTTCTAGTCTCTTAGGAGACTAGAATAAGCACCTACCTCTTCAATGCCCAGACAATCACAAATGTCTACAAGCCTCAAGAACATCTAGGAAAACACGAACTCAGACACTAGTGACCGACCTTCGAATGATGGGGCTGTGTGGCCCCTTCTCCAGGTCACCCTGGGAACCCAGAGTAGCCAGACTCCAGGGATTGCTGCCTGGTGAACTCCTCCTTCCAGCTGCTTCCACGTTTTCTGGACATGTCCCCAAGGGCCTCAGAGACACCAGCATGGTGAGGACCTGCTTGCTTCAGGCCATTGGCCTCTACCAGGTGAAGTGACACCCTGGAACTCCACCTCCCACCCACTCACCCCAGGTCTCCCAGCATCCAGAAAGAGCCCAGGAGGTACTGGTGCCCTCGCTAGCCCCCCAGGGCAATTGGCCTCTTCCACCACTGCTCCTGAGGTGGTCACCACTCACCCCACGCCTCCCGCCTCAGCACCTTCCTCCACTTGAGTCTAAGGCACGACATGCTCCACCTCACAAGTGGCCTTCCCCAACTCTGGGTTGCTGCCTCACCTCCTGCAGAATCCCTAAGCTAAGACCTCAGACAGAAACACCTAGGTTTTTCCAGTGGCAGCTGCCAAGCTGTCTCTGTCTAGTAGACTTTCTCTGCCCAACATGGCCCTAGGTGCCCCATGCAGACAGCACAGAAGCCTGGAGGCTGACAAGGCCCCAGGATGTGCTGTGACGTGTAGGCTGGCGTTCTGGAAGGTGCCCTAAGCTGGGTCACCCAGCAAGTAGACCCCCTAAGGAGGAAGCTCTGCCTTCAGGGACTTCATGAGCTTCCCCTCTGCTCCCCGCCCTCCACTGCCTGGCAGCTGATGGGGCCCTAGAGGAGCTTTCAGGTGTTGGCACCTGCCACAGGGTGCACGATGGCCAGGGCACCAGGCTTACTGCAGCAGCCTTACTTGCCAGGTTGCCTGGGCCAGGGCTCCGAACTAAAATAGACTTGCTCTCCTCACCCACCAGGCCCCCCAGGGTCCCCATCCTCATCCTCATGCCCTTGCCCCCACTTCCTCTCAGCCTGTCCCCATCCCTGCCCCATGACCCTCCACTAAGCAGGCCACACTCGCCTCAGCCCCCTTGTCCTTAGGAGCTGTTACAGGCCCTGTTACCTTCAAGCCCTCTAGCACTGGGGCAGTGTCCTCCAGGGTCTCTGACTGCAGGGTCACATCAGGCACTTCTGGCTGTGGCTCAGCCACTGGCTGTGACTCAGCCACTGGCCTCCCAGGGGCAGCTTCCAGCTCAACGTCCTTCTGAAATGCAAGGTCCCACCAGCTCAACACCAAACTGGCCTTCCTGATGCTCCACACCAAGCACAGGCGTGAATGACAAAGGCCACACTTTGAAGAGGCCGCTGAGCCACACTGGGCGGTACACCTGCCACAGGATCTTCCTGGAGGCTCTCTGTGCAGCTGCCCCAGTACTGGTCGGATCCTGAGGCATCAATAGAGCAGGCCTGAACACCAGGTCTTGGCTGTGGCCTTTCCTTATGACTCCACCAAGGCCCTCTACCTCATGTCACCTACAGAGCAGGAGGCTGAATCTGCAGGTGGTGTGCGTGTGGGTGTCCCAGGAGGACCCAGGGACTGAGCTGTAGCATGGTCCAGAGCCTGGGGGCACTCGAGGCTCCTCGCCCAGTACTCCTTCAGGCAATGCCCCTGGCCAGGAGGGTACTGCCTGAGTGCCAGGCTGGGCCCTCTGCAATGACTGGCATCCAGACCAGGGAGAGATGGACAAGCTACATCTCACAGGTACCACAGGTACTACTGTGGCTCTCCCTTGGAGAGGCCCCACACCCAGCCATCTTGCCTTTACTGTGTCCCCCTGGCCATTCCAGGAAGGAATGTGGGGCCAAGTATAGGGGCAGGAGGGAGTTTCCAGGAGGCTGGACCTGGATACCCTGTGCCTCACAGAGCAGGGCCAGCCCGGGGCCAGCTGCTTACCGCTGCCTGTGAGAGCTTCTGCAGCTCCTTCTCCCGGTGCTCCTGCCGGATAGCTGCCTCCTCCTGCAGGGTGGCCTCCAGCTTTGCCTTGTTGTCCACCTGCTCACCCTCCAGCTCAGCGGCTTTTACCTGGGCTTCCTTTGCCTTTGGAGAGGAGGGCACACCCATGAGTGAGCCCCGGCAGCCACCAGAGGGCCCTGCTGTGCCCACCCCCTATTATCACTTGAGTGCTGTCACCATGAGAGCACCACACAAAAGAGACAGCAAGTGCGGCTGGGATGCTGCCCATGACTGTTAGGAAATGCTGAAAGGCACCGAGGGTTACCTCCTATGTTCAACAAATGATCACTCGATGCTCAGAGAAAAAACAGACATAGACATTACTGGTAAAAACAGGTGGTGCTATGTCACAGTGTCACAGATGCACTGTGTAGGGCCAGCCCACAGTGGGGTCAAGAAGGCTCAGGGTGCTCCAAGTGGCTGTGCCATGCTGGGGGCAGGACAGGTAGGTGAGGGGCACTGGGTGGACCTGGGGGCTCTTGGGTGGGGCTCCCACAGCAGAGTATGTCAGTGTTCCAGGGCCCCCCTTTGTGCCCCAGTACAGAGGGGCCACTTACAAATTGACCAGGTGAAGGGGTCTTCTGACACACGTACCACTATCTCTGGAAGGGTCTGCAGCGTGGATTTGAGCTGGTCGGCAGGCGAGAGGGTGTCCGGGAGGTACATGGCTCGGGACAGTATGAGCAGCGACGTGGGGATCTCCTGGTGCAAGTGCAGGTCCAGCCACTGGAACCCAAGACCCCACTCTCATCAGATGTACTGCTTTCACCCCACCTGCCACTCCTACAAGGTAGCCTAGGCCCTTCAATCCTGGAACGTTCTTCCGCTGTTCTGGTGTGGTCGGGGAGTACAGAGGAGTGGTGCAAAGGCCAAAGCTGGACCTGCACCAACCAGTCCACTAACCCACAGGAAGAAGCTCTCTAGGGAAGATAAATCACAAGCTTTACGGGCCTGCTTATGGCTCTACCACAGCACCTCAGACAAGGACCACCTTGGCAAAGATGCCTGCGGCGCCCAGCGGGTCTGCAGTCACCACCAGGAGCCTTACAACTGCAACCAGGCTCTCCTCTTACAAAGAGCCCAAATGCACATGTGGGACAGCCAGAGGCAACACTACTGAGTTTGCTTAGCCTCAAGTGCAGCAGACCGGTGTCAGACTGCTGTAGTGACACCAAGACAACCTTTAAAGGGACAATAAAATACCATGACAGTGTTTAGACACAAGCTGAACACAGGGAAAGAGATGAGGAAAACACCCTAAGAACGAGGGAAACATTGGGCAGAGGTAGTCAAGAGAAGGAGAACATGTGGGCACTTCACACCTACAACCTCACCTGTCACAGTCTCCCAGGCAGGGATGGCGCCCACATGCCTGTCTGTCATAGACATCTCTGTGTTGCCTGCTGCTGTGCTCCAGAAGGCTTTGAATGGCACCGGGATGGTCCACACAACCAAGCCAGGCAAACCACAGAGAGGGTTCTGCATCAAAGACGCAACCCACAGAAGACTAAGGGGTGAGGCTATATCACATTATAGACACTGTCTATGTCACAGACGGAAGTGGTGTTCATACATCTCATCGGCACTTGGAGGTGCGTGAAGAACTGCACTGGGAGGTGACTGCCAAGAGGGGGAGTGGCAGGGCAGCTGGGAGAGAAATAGGCTCAAGCCCTGCTCCCTTTAAGCCTCCTGACATAAAGAATGAATGCCACCAACCCAATACATACTCTGCTCCATTTGACCATACCAGGTGTCATACAGATCTGGTCCTTTAAGGAGCTGGAAGGCAAGTGCACTAACACCTAGGCAGGTGGGAGGGAGCCCCCCTGTACCAGTCACCTGCTTGAGGGTGCCCAAGAGAATGGCCAGCTCTAGAGGGCAGACTGGGTCACGTTTCTCAAACCTTCCCTGGTCTCACTTAAGAAAGACAGTGTACTCTGGGAGGCTGAGGTGGGAGGATCTCTTGAGCACAGGAGTTTGAGCCCAGCCTGAGCAAGAGCAAAACCCTGTCTCTACCAAAAACAGAAAAACTAGCCAGACATTATGGTGGGTGCCTGTAGTCTCAGCTACTCAGCAGGTTGAGGCAAGAGGATTGCTTGCGAGGAGTTTGAAGTTACTGTGAGCTAGGTTGATGCCACAGCACTCTAGCCAGGGTGACAGAGTGTAACCTTGTCTCAAAAGAAAAAAAGTCAAAATGTGTATGTGTCCCAGAAATTTTAAAGGAAGTGAACCTCAGGCCTCATATAACTACAGATAACCAAGAGAAAAATAAATTACTAAGGTTTTTAAAATAAACCAAAATCAGATAAGAAAAACCAAAGTGATACTTGAAAGGCTACCAAAATTGAGAATACAGGGATGTGTGTGCATGCATGTGTGTGTCTATGTGGTAGGACCTGAAGGTTAATAACAGCCCCCAGCCTCCAGGAGCCCCAGGTGAGTCAAGCCTGGCCTCACCAGGTCACCCAGTTTGAGTTTCAGAAAAAAGCCTTCAGTCTCTGGTGGCTTTCTGATCTTGAAGTTTCCCATAGCAAGCCTGCATAGGTCTGGAGGGGAGGGAAAGCCCTAGATGTAACTGTCCCCACGCCTCAAACTCCCACCTGCTTCAGCTGGTCCCTCAGACGGTCTTCTGTGACGCCAAGGGCCCGCATGCCCCGTGCCCGACATGCTGCTTGCAATTCCTTGACATTGAGGCTGTCCACTCCTTCCTCAGCAATCAGCTGGAAAAGGAAGGCAAGTAATTATCAATTTGAAAAGTCTTCAGTGGTTCACAGTATTTAAGTAACACACCTGGGAATAAGCCCAAAAGGCTGTGTGTGCCCAGAAAAAAGATAAACCACCACCAAAGCCCAGTTCTAGGTTTGAAGTAACTGGAACCTCCTGATAGAGGTCAAGGATCTTGGGAAGCTGTAAGATAGCCAGACTAATGCCAAGATGCAAAGAAGCCCTTCTCCTCATCCCTGCTCAGGGATGTGGACCTTTTCCTCAGCATGCTCAGAGGATGGGCTTACACCAGCTGTTTCTCCTGATAAATACAGTCCACCATCTGCCAAAGTATTCTCAGGGTTCCAGGATAGAAAAGGAAGGAGGGAGAGAGAGAAGGGGAGAAGGTTCCAAACATGCTGAAGATGTATCTTGGCCTCATACCCAAAGGGGCTCCCTTTCCTCTCCTTTGGCCTGAGGCCATAATAACCTGCATCTGGAAAAGCAAACAGAAAGACCAGAGACAGGGGCAAAGGTCACACAAGCAGCAACAGGGGAGAAGAGAGAAGAAACAGAGAAGTTAACAACAGCTCCTGCCAGACAAGAACATTACAGAAATGGAATCACCCAGCACAAAACCAGCACCTAACCTCATGGCTCCCTGAAGACCCCGCATTTGCTGTCCATGTCCAAGGTCAGGTCTTAGTAACTGCTAAGAGCAGTGAAGGCCTCTGGGTTGTTTTCAGCTTGTTCCTTCTGAGTAAAGCTGCTCCTTGTCTCTGTCTCCCTGTCCTCCTGTACACAGTGTAAACTCTGCTTTGCTTTCTCTACAGCACACCCGAGTCTGCCTCTGGGGACCCTGCTACACAGACCCTGCTCATCATCACCCACTGGTGCTGTCACTTCACCAGTCAGGACAGTGTAGACAGCTCCCCTGCCCACTTGTGATGGTGTCTCATACATCCCCCTCCACCTGCACCAGACATCACTTTGTGCTACCATTCTGCTTCCACTACCTAGGCATGGAGGAGAGTGTAACAAGTCATCCCACAATGTAGCTTGACATGCTCATTCTTCCTGACGCCCCAGGTTCCTTCTCTTAGTGTTTCCTTTCTGGTCAAAGAACTTCCTTTGCCCTCTTGTAGGGTAGGTCTGCTGGTGACAGACTGTTGTTTCTTTTCATCTGAGAATGTCTCAGTTGCCCCCTCACTCTGCGTTTGCTGGCTGTAGACTCTTGGCTGGCAGTTCTTTCCTTTCAGTACTTGAAAAATATTGTTCTCCCTGCTATGGCCTCCACAGTTCCTGCTGAGAAGCCCACTGTCACTGCAAGCATTTCCCCCCACAGGTAAAGGTGCTGTTCCCTCTCACTGCTTTCAAGCTACCTGTCTCCAGTGTCCCTGACTCTGATGTGTCTTGGTGTACATTTCTTTGGGTTTGTGCTATTTGGGACTCACTTGGCTTCTTAAATTTGCAGATTTATGTCTTTTACTAAACCTGGGAACTTTTCAGGTATTACTTCAAGTGCTGTTCCAGCCATGCCCTCTTCCTTCCTCTTTCTGGAACTCTCAGGACCCAGATTTTAAGCACTTGCTACAGAAAAGCTGGCTCGGCACCATAGCTCAGTGGTTAAAGCGCCAGCCACATACACTGGGGCTGGCGGGTTTGAACCTGGCCCAGGCCAGCTAAATAACAAAGACAACTGGAACAAAAAAATAGCTGGGCATTGTGGCAGGCGCCTGTAGTTCCAGCTACTTCGGAGGCTAAGGCAAGAGAATTGCTTAAGCCCAAGAGTTTGAGGTTGCTGTGAGTGATGCCTTGGCACTCTACTGAGGGTAACATAGTGAGAAACTATCTCAAAAAAACAAAAAACACACAGAACAGCTGTGGAGTTCGTGTTCTCCCTATTTTCTGTGTACAGAGGGGCAGTTTCCATCATTTTACCTCAAAGGTCATTGGTTCTGTCTTTGATCTTCTAAATTCTGCTGTGAAGCCTACCTGCAGAACTTTTTATTTTAGTTATTACATTTTTCAGTTCTAAATTTTCACTTTTCCGGTTAGGTTTCCATTCATGTTTTTTTTTTTTTTTTAATTGGGGGGGAAGGGTATTTTTTGTTTTCTGGGGTTTTTGTTTTTTTAAGAGACAGAGTCTCATTTGATTACCCTTGGTAGAGAGCTATAGAGTCACAGCTCATAGCAACCTCCAACTCCTGGGCTTAGGCGATTCTCTTGCCTTAGCCTCCCAGGTAGCTGGGACTATAGGTGTCCACCACAATGCCCAGCTATTTTTTGTTGCAGTTTGGCTGGGGCCGGGTTTGAACCTGCCACCCTTGGTATTTGGGGCCGGCGCCCTACTCGCTGAGCCACAGGCACCACCCTCTATTCATTTTTTTAATCTTTTTCTCTTTGCTGAGACTTTCTATATCCCATGTGTTTCAACCTTATAACAGCTGCTGAGACACTATTGTGAAGGCTGCTTCAAACCCTTTGTCTGGTGGGTTTTTTTTTTTGGGGGGGGGGAGAGGGTCTTGCTTTGTCATATAGGCTAGACACAGGGATCCTCAAACTTTTTAAACAGGGAGCCACTTCACTGTTCCCTCAGACCATTGGAGGGCTGGACTGCAGGCCCTAGGACAAGTTGGCTGCTAAGCAGGATAGGCAGCGGTGGCAAAAACACCCAGCGGGCTGGATAAATGTCCTCCATGGGCTGCATGTGGCCCACGGACCATAGTTTGAGGATGCCTGGCTAGACTGCTGTAGTTATCATTGTAGTTCATTGTAGCCTCCAAGTTCTGAGCTCAAGCAATCTGCCTCAGCCTCCCAAGTAGCTGGACTACAGGTATTTGCCACAATGCCTGGTTAATTTTTCTGTTTTTAGTAGAGATGGGGTCTTGCCCTTGCTCAGGCTGTCTCGAACTCCTGAGCTCAAGGGATCTTCCTGCCCTGGCCTCCCAGATGTTAGGATTATAAGTATGAGCCACCAAGTCTGGCTGGGTGTTTCTAATACCTGTCATGCTGGTGCTGGCAACTAGTGGTCACCTTTTTTTGATTCACTTTGAGAGATCTTCCCAGTTCTTAGCATAGCAAATGATTTTGGATTTAAATTTGGATATTCTGGGTACTATGTTAGAAGAATCTGGACCTTATTTCAATCTTCTGTCTTGGCTGGCTTCCTCAGATGCTACTCTAGCATGGAGCAGGGAGTATGTTCTAACTTTTATAGGTTTTGTAGATGACCATTTGGCATCTATTAATCACAGAGCCAAGCTAAAGCCTGAAGTTGACTGTACTGCCCCTGAGGCTCTGCTTTCCCAGACCAATCACAATCCCTAGCAGTTGTCTTACTTCCTGCCCGATCAGCACACTGCCAGCTGGCTCCTGCACACAGGAGTGAAGGCAGAGCCCTCTTCCTCACAGGTGTTCAGCTTTTGGTGGCCATGTGGCTTACTATGTTTCCAGAGAAGACTGCTATGTTTCCAGAGAAGACATAACACGTTTTTTTTTTTTTGAGACAGAGCCTCAAGCTGTCCCAATGGGTAGAGTGCTGTGGCATCACAGCTCACAGCAACCTCCAACTCCTGGGCGAGTCTCCTGACTCTGCCTCCCAAGTAGCTGGGACCACAGGCGCCCACCACAATGCCTGGCAATTTTTTGGTTGCAGCTGTCATTGTTGTTTGGCAGGCCTGGGCTGGATTCAAACCTGCCACCTTAGGTGTATGTGGCTGG